>NW_023611250.1:0-102114 GCF_013339725.1 Rhipicephalus microplus | reverse complement strand
AGCAGCTATTGCAATGGCCATAGCATTCACCTCGACTTCACTCATTGTTAGTGACTTGCAGACGGCGTGAGAAACTTTGCACGAGGGCGAATATCCTAAATAGCTTTAAGAACATTGGCTGGATGCAAAGACCAACGAACAATATAATAGTCTGGGCAGCTGCTCACACCTCCTTGCCCGGCAAGAGGCTGCACCCCAGACAGCTCGAGGACTTACAGACCGAGGCTCTGGATTGCCCTGGTCGAACGGGGAGGACGATGAGAGATTTGAGCGGATGACCACATACATGATATGGTGTTTTTGGCGCAAGGGCCAATTGTTGGCTAAAGAGCGCCAGTTCATCTTACTAAAAATATGGACAATGATTGTGATAAGCGGCTGTATAAGGGCCAGAAAATTCCTCGCGATAAGGCGGGTAAGAACATACAAGTAATAAAATCATGACCATGCCGTGAAAGGTGTGTGTGGTGTGAATAGATGACAAAAGTTGGTGATAAAAGACGATGGTGGATATGGATGGCATTAGCCCAAGTGCCTCACTCGCTCATACCCTTGCGTCCAAGGGCTGTGAGGCAAGTGCTTTCTTGTGTAACCGCCGCAGCAAAAACCTCTCTAGAGAGGTCGTGCTACGGAATGCCCGGGTATATGATATGAAAATTATGAATTTCTTTTAAAAACGCTAACAATGATTTATGACTAAAACGGTCCCCTACCAACGAACATTGCAGGGTGTAAAGGTATATGTTGTCGGTAGGGTAATGGAAAATGTTGTTTTCTTAGAGTTTCTAAGTGTTTACACTGGATTAATATGTGAAGGACGGTATAATGGTTCACCACATCTGTCACACAATGGGCATCGCCACCAGACAAAAGATATGTGTGTGTCGTGTATGTGTGTCCTATCCTGAGTCTCGTTAGTATTACCTCTGTATGACGCGATTTCGATACAGGCAGCCAATGACCAAGGTGTGGCTTAATAACGTGTAGTTTGTTTTGTGTGTGTGTATCCCACTTGCTCTGCCAGTATAGTCTGAGGTTTCGTTTGAGAGACGGCTTAAGATCAAGGGCCGGGATTGATAGGGTGTAGGGGCAGTGCTTTTGTGGACGGATGCAGCGAGCTGATCCGCCCTCACGTTGCCTTGAATCTCACGGTGCCCTGGCACCCAGCACACTACAACATGTTGTTTGAGTGTGTAGAGTGTGCATAAAATGGAGTAAAGTGAGACAAGTACTGGGTTTTGTGTTTTTTAAGAGTGTGCAGAGCCGTCACTACACTGAGGGAGTCTGTATAAATTACTGCTTTTTGTATTTGTAATTGCTTGATGTGTTTAGCCGCCAAAGTATCTCATAGGCTTCCGCTGTGAAGATACTTGTGCCTGGATGTAGAGGGCCAGCATACGAAAACGATGGACCGACAGCAGCGTAGGACACAGAGGAGTTAGGCTTGGAGGCATCTGTAAAGAACTCAGGACGTGTGTATTTGTGTTGAAGTTCCAGGAAGTATGTTCGGATATGGGCAATAGGCGCATGTTTTGTAACTTCTAGAAAAGACACATCGCAGTCTATAGTCTGCCATTGCCACGGTGGCGGATATGCTACAGGAGCCATTAAACTGTGTTCTAGTGAGACTCTAGTTTCCTCAGCTAGACTCTTCAGGCGAATTGAGAAGGGCTGCCTCATGGAAGGCCTGTTTTCAAACAAAATTGAGCTCGATGAATCATTATTAGTAGAGTATGAGGGGTGCTTCTCGTCTGCTTTGACCTTAAGGAAATAAACAAAGGACAAGTAAGTTCTCTGCAGATGAAGCGACCACTCATTTGACTCAACATAAAGGCTTCTACGGGGCTGGTGCGAAAAGCACCCGTAGAAAGACGGATGCCCAATGGCGCACGGGGTCCAGCATCTTCAAAGCACTTTGAGTCGCAGACTGATAAACAACGGCCCCATAATCTAAGCGAGTGCGAATGAGGCTTCTATATAGGTTCATGAGACATTGCCTGTCACTACCCCACCTAGTACGTGACAACACTTTTAAAACATTCATGGCTTTTAAACATTTTGTTTTTAGATACTTGATGTGCGTACGAAGGTCAACTTGTTGTCGAAGATTAAGCCTAACAATTTAGCTCGGCTTTGACGGACAGACGTTGCCCGTTCAGTCGAATGTCAGGTTTCGAGTTCATGCCTCTTTTTCGAGAGAACAAGACACACGAGCTTTTTTGTGGGTTAAGTCAAAATCTTTTTTCATCTGCCCATTTAGAGACCTTGTTTAAAACCTAACTGAACCTGCCGCTCACACATTGCCAGATTGCAAGACCTAAAGCCAAGCTGGACGTCGTCGATATATGTACAATAAAACATATTGCGAGGAATGGACAAGCGCAACGAATTCATTTTTATGAGAAAAAGTGTGCAGCTAAGTACACCACCTTGTGGCACGCCTGTTTCCTGGACAAATGTTTTGGGAAAGAACCATGCCCACTCGGACACGGAATGTCCGGTTTGACAGGTAACTTTTGATTATGTGAAACATTCTTCCGCGCACGCCAAGGTGGGACAGGTCTCTTAGAATTCAAAACGCCATGTTGTATCATAAGCCTTTTTGATATCGAGGAACACACAGAGAAAATATTGTTTATGGACGAAGGCGTCTCTGATCTGTGCCTCGATACGAACAAGGTGGTCGGTCGTGGATCTACTCTCTCGAAACCCGCACTGAAAATGGGTCGAGCAATTGTTTTGTTTCAAGAAGTGTACAAGTCGGCAGTTTACCATTTTTTCGAAGACTTTGAACAAGCAGCGTGTAAGTGCAATAGGCCTATAACTCGAAGCTAAAGAAGGGTCCTTGCCCTCTTTCAAAATGGGAATAACAATAGCCTCTTCCAGGAGGTAGGAATAGTGCCAGAAGACCAAATAGCATTGTACAAACAAAGTAAGGTTTTCGGTTTCATTTGGTAGGTTTTTTAACATTTCATACATCACACGGTCAGAACCTGGGGCAGAAGTACTGCAGGAGTTTAGAGGATGTTCTGAGCTCAGCTAGACTGAAAGCTTGGTTATATGCCTCGTATCTGGTGGATTTGTGTTCCAGTTTCTGGTTTCTATTCTTCTTCTGTATTTTTGGAAAGGTGTCAGTATAGGGGGACGAGCTGGATACCTGTTCGAAGTGTGCACCGAGGAAGTTTGCCTGATCTTCCAAGGTATCACCCCGAGTGTTTACGAGTGGAAGTGTGTGTACTTGTTTTCCTGCCTGTATCCTACCGACCATGTTCCAGACTTTAGCCTCCTGTGTGTATGAATTAACCCCTATAAAAACTTCTGCCAGCTTCCTCTTCTGGCCTGCCGACGCGTTCTCCTGCCTTGAAACTTTATTTTCTGAAGGTTTCAAGATTTCGGCTGTCGGTGAGTTCCGAGCAGCCTCCAAGCTCTGTTCGCTGTTGGCGCGCGTTTCGGCATTCAGAGTTCCACCATGGCACACGTCGTTTTCCAGGGTGTCCATTTGTTTGTGGGATGCATTTTGTTGCAGCATCAATAAAAAACGCTGTGAAGTAGTTCACAGAAACATCAATGTTCAAAGTACAGATGTCATTTCCACCTAGACAAGCAATAGTATAAAACTGTTCCCAGTCGGCTCTTTTATGAGCCACTTGGGAACACGTGGTGGACACTCAGTTACTGTCGTTGTGCCTGAAAACTACGGGGAAGTGGTCACTTCCGTACAGAATACTGACAATTTCACTGGAGTAGAGGCATAAGAGATGGAGATGCTATGCTCAGGTCTATGGAGGAGTAGGTGTTATTAGCGAGGTTATAATAGGTTGGTTCTTTTCGATTTAGGAGACACGCGCTCGACGAGATAAGGAAACTGTTCGATCAGCCGACCTCGCGCGTCACACCGAGAGTCACCCCATAGCCTGCTATGCGCATTATAGTCTCCAAGGAGAACATAAGGCTTCCGGAAGTTCATCAATCAGAGAGTGTAAATCGCGTTTTTTGCAGCTGATAGCTACGAGGAATGTAAATAGTGCAGATTGTGATCAGTTTATTAAAAAGAATCGCTCGAACAGCCACTGCCTCAAGGGATGTTTGGAGTTGTTAGTGTGTGCATGCTATTCCTTGATTCACTATGATGGCAACACCTCCGGATGATGTCATAGCATCAACACGGTCTTTTCGGAAAATAACGTATTTACGAAGAAAAATTTGTGTGTCTAAATTAAGGTGTGTTTCTTGTACACACAGCACTTTTGGTGAGTGTCATGTAAGAGTTCTTGGATGTCGTCAAGGTTTCTGAGAGGCACCTGACGTTCCATTGTATAATTTGAGTGTTCATGATGAATGTGAAATAGTGCTGTGTGTACGAAAAGCGAGTGGCTGCTCAGACAGGGAGTTTGAGTTCACTTAACACGGGCCATCACCAGGCCCTGTTATCTGCTTTTTTGTTTTCTTGAAGCGTTCCAGGGAGCCACGCCGCTCTTTCGGCACCCAAGGGTGCCGACGTATCTATTGCCTCCTCGGAGGCAACTGATGCCCGCACGTGCGGGCGGTTAATTCGAATTCGGGCCTTGCTGATGAGGTGAGGCCTTGAGACCGGAGGACTCTGGACTCTCAGTCCTGTTTGGGAGTAGGCGGTGTAGCCTGGGCTACAGCCACCTTGGGGGGCAGGTGCCACAACCCCCGGCTCGGTATGCGCGGGCCCAAGGAGTGGCGAGGGCTGGTGCGGCGGTGCCCCCTGACGCGCCGCATCAGCGTATGTAGGTCCTAAAATGGAGCGAACTCTTCGCCGTGCTTCCTTAAATGTAATGTTCTCCTCACGTTCAACATAATTATTTCTTTTATTTTCCAGTATGTGCAGGAGCGTGAATATGCGCCATGGTTTCCTTCGCAGTTTACACGGTGTGGCGGTTGTTTGCAGTTCTCAGACACGTGGCCTAGGACTCCACATTGTGCACAAGTCTGGCGACCACGACAGGTTTAGAGCCATGGCCATACCTCTGGCATTGGTAGCAAACGACGAGGGTTTGGTATGTATGGCCTGATAGATGTCTTTGTGTACCCTGTTTGAATAGATTCCCCGTAGTTTACTGGATGCAAATGTGAGTATTAAGAGTTTCGTCGGTGTTTTCCTTATTATCTCTTCTAATGATGATTCACTGTACATTAGTGACATTTGGCTCTTTCCACCCCTCCAAAGTTCAGTCTCAGTCAAGTCAAGTAAGTCCATGTCAGATAGCACTCCGCGAGTTGTGTTCATTGATCTATGTGGTGTTATGGTTATTGGTATGCCACCGAAATCTGAAAGACGGTCTAGCTTTTCAATTTTTCTTTGTCACAGATTTCGAGGAGAACGTCTCCACTAGCCATTTTAGTTACCTTGTATCCTGTGCCAAGAGTTTCGGTAAGACATCTAGAAACCAGAAAAGGAGAAGACGGTTCTGGCTTGCTTTTCAGTTTTTCACAGTGGATAAAATGATAGTGAGGATATGTTTCTTTGGGCTGGTTAAAAAAGTTTATACCATCGGTGCGTACCCGCTTTAAGCCGGTACGATCAGACAGTAAAGGCAATGCTCTGTGCATGCCTCTCTTATTTTTGTTCGGCAGCGTTGGCGGCAACCCACCACGAGCCCAACGAGGGGACGCTACAAGTTTGCGGATGCTGAAACCTGCAGACGCCAGCCGTACAACGCCACTATAACCCAATGCTCCTAGACCAAGGTAGGCTATTTGCAAAGGGTTAACCCTAGCCGCCAGGAAGTTTGGAAGTAAACGGAAGGGAGCAGAAGACAGGACAGATAAACAGAAAGAGATAACGACGAAGATGTAGGAAGAGAGAGATAGGAAAAGGAGGCTGCCGATTTCCTCTGGGTGGGTCAGCCCAGGGGTGCCGTTTACGTGAAGCTGGAGACAAAGGGGTGTGTTGCCTCTGCCGGGGGGCCTTAACGGTCCAATCACCCGCGTCGGCTCAACCCCCAGGATCCCCTTTTCCCCGGACACGGCAAAGCCAAGCACGGCTAGGCGTGGGAGGGAGTAGAAACTCCCCCGTTAGCTCGGGTCCGTGGTGTCGCTACACACCAAACGCCTACTTGCGCAGGCGCCCCTGCGGGGGATGACCACATACAGAGATATTACGCAGCATTACAGGCTAAGCAGGAAAATTTATCCTCCCGCACACTCGTCATTGAACAAAGCACAGGTGGTGGCGTGGCGCCTACTCCAGACTCACACGTTTCCTAGTCCGGTACAATGAGCCGCTGCGTGCCTGGAACTTCATTCGGACAAGTGTAAATTTTGCCACAACAGGGCGGACTAGAGCCACATTTTATGGGCATGCCCGCAGGCCCGCATGAGAGGCAAATTTCCAGACAGGAGTGGATGGGATGCCGCGCTCCTCAGCTCTGACTTTCAATTACAAGCCCGCTTAATACGGCAGGCCGAAGACGGCGCTAGGGCCCATGGGATTATGCCGTCGTCTAGGTTTGGTCCCTCCCTTCTCCTCTCGCACCTGAAAGGGGAAGAGGACCTTTCTGCTAATTAAATAATGTTTGTTCATCATCATCATCGAGACATACTGTGACATCGAGAAAGTTATTGGTCTCTGGTGAATATGTGTGCGAAAAGGATATGGAAGGGTGAGCATTATTAACGTCCGAAATAAAAGACAAAAGTTCCTCCTCTTCATGTTGCCAAATTATGAATATGTCGTCAATAAATCTTTTATAATAAAAGGTTTTAGCGAACGACCCGACAAGAATTTGTTTTCAAGGGATCCCATAAATATATTCGCGTAGCTTGGCCCGATCTTAGCCCCCATAGGCGTACCACTTACTTGAACGTAATGCACTCCATTGAATTCAAAGTTGTTGTACTGAAGAATCATCTCAAGCAGTATAGCTATAGTCGAGCTATCAATAGACTTGTCGAGAGCGGAGTGATCGTAAGCCTCTTCCACGGACCCTTATACCATCCAAGTGCGGTATGCTTGTGTAGAGAGACGCAACATCGAGAGTGACAAGGAGGCGTTGTTAGGTATAATAAGTTGGTAATACCGGAAAGGAAGTCGTTAGTATCTCGCAGAAATGACTGGAACGTAGGGGGTATCTGGTTTATCAGGCAATCTACGTAACGCGACAAGTTTTCTGTCACGATACCTATGCCGGAAACAATTGGGCGAACAGGTTTGTTGTGTTTATGGATTTTCGGCAACAAATAGAACCTACCAGCTGCAGAATTAGGAGGGATCAGAGAAGCTGCCCTATCTTCTATTTTTTTTCTCCTTTATTATTTTTCTATTGTGCGGTCTAACGTCGCTTTATAATCCTCAGTCGGATCGGCCTCGAGTCACTTGTAAAATGACCTATCATCAAGCTGACTGTTCGCTTCAGCGATACATTTGGTCGTGCCCATGACACCGGTGGCACCTCCTTTGTCCGCAGGTTTTATTGTGACGTCGGTGCGTTCGCCAAGGTTTGCTATAGCTTTTATTTTTAGGGTCGATAGGTTTCGACGAAAAGACTGGGGTTCATTAGAAGCTAGAGCGATATCTCGCTATACTGCTTTAATAAACATGTCCGTGGTGGAGGTCCGTGGTAAAGGCTTACGATCACTCCGCTCTCGACAAGTCCATTGATAGCTCGACTATAGCTATACTGCTTGAGATGATTCTTCTGTACAACAACTTTGAATTCAATAGAGTGCATTACGTTCAAGTAAGTGGTACGTCTATGGGTGCTAAGATCGGGCCAAGCTACGCGAATATATTTATGGTATCCCTTGAAAACAAATTCTTGTCGGGTCGTTCGCTAAAACCTTTTTAATATAAAAGATTTATTGACGACATATTCATGATTTGGCCACATGGGGAGGAGGAACTTTTGTTTTTTATACAGACGTTAATAATGCTCACCCTTCCATATCCTTTTCGCACACATATTCACCAGAGACCAATAACTTTCTCGATGTCACAATATGTCTCGATAATGCAAAATTAAGCACTGAACTGTACCACAAGCCGACTGACAGGCAGATGTATTTACACTTTCAAAGCAGCCACAAAGTCACTGCAAATCCAGCATGCCTTACAGCAAGGCCTTACGCTTTAAGCGAATTTGCTCTGAGCAATCAGACTATGATAATAACTGTAACCAGCTACGCACTGCACTTCTTAAACAGAAATATCCGCCCAACTCAGTCGATGACGCAGTAAGGCGTGCTGACGCACAAGTCCGTACAGCATTCTGCATCCCCAAGGAAAATTCGAAAAGTCATTCACAGGTTAACTGGTTTTAACCCATATCGCATCGGCACCTACCGTTGCATCTATTGTCCGTAAACACCACAACATACTTATGCAGAGCGAACGCCTTGCAAAAGCGTTTCCAGAACCACTACGTGTTGTGTACAAACGAAGCAAAACTTTGCGAGATTTAGTAACTTCCTCTGAAACCAGACAGAGCACTAATGTCCAGACGCTTGGTTGCCATCCTTGTAAAAAGCCCTGCTGTAAAGTGTGTGCGCACATGACCACAACAACACTGGCAGCCAGTACTGCGACGAACTTCAAGTTCAAAATTAAGGGCAATTTCACTTGTGATACTGCGAATCTCGTATATTTGCTAGAACGCTCATCTGTCATGTACAATACATAGGTCATACTGAAACTGCTTTTCCATACCGTTTCAATAATCATAAAGCTCATGTGCATGCCGTTCCTAACTTACCGATTTCAAGGCATGTCACCGTGACAGGTCATTCATTCAGTAACATGATAGCTACAATACTGGAATCGGGTTTGAAATCACACCATGAACGCGAAGTAAAAGAGTCATTTTTAATTCATAAATTCAAAACACTACCTGCCGGCATGAACGAGAGCCCGGGTACGCTTACTTGCATATTGCCTTAGTGAATCGGCTTTTTGTTTTACTGACTTGTGTATATTCTTTGCACGATGTTCGCCTATTGTCAAATATTACCTACATAATGTAGGTTTCCCTTGTCGCTTCACCATTTTACTCGCATTCATTTTGCTCTGCCTGCTTGCTGATTTTGTTTATCTCTCTAAACTTCTTTTTTAAAGGTTTAGTGAATGTCCTTAGGCTGTGATTATCCCGCCGAGCGTATGACAAAGTGAGCTACTGCGTGCGCAGTTTGTTATTTTGCAGACCTGTTTCATTCCACACAAGTTGTAGGGTATTTAATACGTGCCAATTCACTATTGTACAATGATACGCGTTTTCAGTTGTATATGCACTATAGCCACATACCTTTGGTGATATATAATCTTGTTTCGTAAAATACTGATAATGACTTAGCCGTTTGATACGCAAGAAGCGGCTTATATATGTGCCCTGTGTGCCATCTGTAACCATTCACTCCGACGAAGGCAGGCCCACATGCTGAAACGTTAGTAAAACTTGTGTTTTCGCACGTTTGTCGACCCCTTTTTCTAACGCATTTTCCACCGAATCTATTGAAGTTCACCCCACAATATATATATATATATATATATATATATATATATATATATATATATATATTGTGTGTGTGTGTGTGTGTGTGCGCGTGTGTGTTTAATGTGTACATATACAAAGAAGGTAAATTTCTCAAAACAACATGCACCACTGCCTGCCTACATTGTTGACACTTAATAGTAGAACTGCGCTTATAAGACAAAACATCGTCATAAATGCGCTCGCTTGCATTGGCGTTACGCCAATAGAATATTTGGAAAGCAGCACGATTTAGACTGTTGATACAAGAAGAGAACTGGTGACGGTGAATTTAGCCAGATTAATAGACGGGCTATATATACAATGGACACTTTTTAATATGTTTGTGTGTTGTTTTAATAAGTTTCATATGTAGTAAGCCTTTTAGAAAGCACTAGTTATTATCTTCCAAAAGACTGGCATAATAAGACAGAGTTGTCACTGATTAATGTTGTAACAACGTTACTTATACTCGGGTTTCTCGTAAAACAATCGAGCGCATGAGCTCATATGAGGAACACTATGCTCTGGATGAGCGTATGATTTAATCACAGTTTTGATACTTCTCCTCTCTTTGTAGTTCGCCAGTACCCACTTATGAGGTAACGCAGCTCAAAGCGCTGATTAAGAAGCTATGCGGATCCGTGCGAATTCCGATTGACGTGTGTGTGTGTGTGTGTGTGCGTGTGTGTGTGTGCGTGTGTGTGTGCGTGCGTGTGTGTGTGTGTGTGCGTGTGTGTGCGCGTGTGTGTGTGTGTGCGTGCGTGCGTGCGTGCGTGCGTGCGTGCGTGCGTGTGTGTGTGTGTGTGTGTGTGTGTGTGTGTGTGTGTGTGTGTGTGTGTGTGTGTGTGTGTGTGTGTGTGTGTGTGTGTGTGTGTGTGTGTGTGTGTGTATTCACTCGTGCACCATGGCGCGTAGCAGGTGCGTCCACTGATGAAGGCTCAAAAACGCATGAAACGCGCTGAAAACGAGCGATTCCACGCTTTAGCAGGCTCGGGTGCGTGCGCTCCCAATGCAGACGCTCCCGAGATCTTCAGTACCACACGACTACAGCGCCGCCGCTACTGTCACCAGCCGCAGAATGAGCCGAGAGGCGGCGCGGCCGCCTTGGTCACTTCACTGCCCCCTTTTAGTACACTGTAGTAGCTCGGGAGGCAGGCGGCTTACATGGCCGGCCAACTCCCGCGAGCAAATAGATGATCACACCCACTACCAGCTTTTTTCTTTGGAGGCATCTGTGATGCCAGCGCTGACACCATGCCATAGGGCATCAGCACCATGACAATGTCTTGTTCTTCGCTTGAATCGAACTTGACGCTGTTGGGAACGCTGTGCGAGAACGGACGAAAACAATAAATGCGGCACGCCCGATTTGCTCCGCTCACTCAGCTGGCGACGATCAGCTGATCGGTGCCAGTCTCCAGAGTTCTCGCTGATAACGAGATCCGGACGTGACTCTCTGCTGGTGCGACTTCCGGTCATCTACATGCAGCCGCTGTCGGTGTGACCATCAGTCGCTTTTTGGTCGTCAGTCGCAAATGGTCGCGCTGCCGCTGCTAGTCGCCGGTGTGCACCAGCCTTAACTTTCGAGTATGGAAAGCATACTACTGCACACGCACAGGTGAGTCAAGTCTTTTAATATGCCAAAAACGCCATGTTGTGTCGTAAGCCTTCTTGATATTAAGAAACACCGAGAGGAAGTATTGTTTGCAGACGAAAGCGTCTCGGATCTCTGCCTCAATGCGCACCAGATGGTCGGTGGTGGATCTACCGTCTCTAAACCCACACTGGAATTGGTCGAGTAGATTGGGTGTTTCAAGGAAATGTAAAAGTCGGTGGTTTATCTTCTTTTAAAAGAGTCTACAAAGGCAACTTGTAAGTGCAATGGCCCCATATCTCGAAACTAAGGAAGGGTCCTTGCCTTGCTTTAAAATACGAATAACAATAGCCTCTTTTCAAGAAGTAGGGATGGTGCCAGAAAGCCAGATATCGTTGTATAGAGAGAGTAAGGTTCTTCGTGTTTTGAGCGGCTGGTTTTTCAACATTTCATACGTGACACGATCGTAGCCTGGGGCAGAATTACTGTAGGAGTTCAGTGATGTTTGTAGCTCACCTAAGTTGAAAGGTTGGTTGTAGGCCTCATATTTTGTGCACTTTATTCGAGTTTCTGCTTTTCTATTCATGCTTTATATCTTTGGAAAGCTTCAGTATAGTGTCACGAGCTAGACACCTGCTTTCAGTTTGCACCGAGAAAGTTCGCCTGATCTTCCAGGCTGTCACCCTGTGTGTTTACGAGTGGTAGTGAGTGTACTTGTCTTCGTCCTACCCTACAAACCATGTTCCAGACTTTATCCTCTTGTGTATACGAATTTATGTCTGATAAAAACTTGTGCCAGCTTTCTCTTCTGGCCTACCGACGCGTTCTCCTGCCTTGAGACTTTATTTTCTTAAGTCTGTTAAGATTTTCGGCTGTCGGTGAGTTCCAAAGCAACCTCCACGTTTGTTCAGTTCCTTTCGCGCTTTACGACACTCAGTGTTCCACCATGAGACGCGTCGCTTGCCGGGCAGTCAAGATGTTGGCGGGATGCACTTGGGTGCTGCGTCAATAAGTAAAGCTGTTAAGTACTACACAGCTTCCTCTATGCCTACACCACATATGGCAGTACAACTTAAATGAGTAATGTTATGAAACTGTTCCAAGTCGGCTTTCTGTGTCAGCCATTTAGGAACACGTTAAGGACATTCGTATGATGGTGATTTCATAATGACAAAAAATGGTAACTTCTGTAGGGATTATCTACAGTTTTCCATTGGAGTAATTGTGCAAGTGAAGGAGATGCGATACTGAGCGCTATGGAGGAGTACGTTTTGTTGGCAAGGTTATAATATCTTGTGTCTTTCCTATTCAACAGACAAGCACCTTATGAAAAGAGAAACTGTTCGATGAGACAACCTCGTTCATCGCATCAACAGTCACCCCATGAACGACTGAGGGCATTCAGGTACCCGAACCACATAAGCTTCGGGTAACGTATCTATTAAAGACTGGAATTCATGTTTTTTTTAGGCGGTGTTGCGGCGGTATGTATAGAGAGCAGATGGTGACAAGCTTATTCAGTAGAACTGCTCGTAGAGCCACTGCCTCTAGGGATGTTATCAACGGTAGATGAGTACATGCTACTTCTTGATTAACAATAATAGCCACACCAACAGATGACCCTACACTATCACCTCTGTCCTTTCGAAAGATAACATAATGACGAAAAAAATTTGTAGTATTGGATTTTAGGTGTGCTTCGTGTACACACAGTACTTTTGGGGAATTCTTGTGTAGAAGTTTTTGGACATCATTGAGGTTTCGAAGTAGTCCTCTGAAGTTCCATTGTCTAGTTTGTGTCTCCATATTGTGAGTAAAGAAGTGCTATGTCTACAAATTGAGTGTGGCTGGTGTCTCAAAAGAGAAGTGACTTATTTTACAGGGTCTTTGGGAGGCTCTCTAATTATTGTTTTGTCTTTCTTGTAGTGATCGAGAAGACCTCGCCACTCCTTTGGCACAGTCTGCGCAGATGCCCTTGAGATGTCCATCGCCTACGTAGAGGAGCCAGACAGCCGTGTTCTCGGCTTGTTGCGACGGACGGAGCCTTCATCCCCACCTGGCCAGAGGTCAAGGCGACCTCTTTGGTACCCAGGCTGCTGCCAGGGATTCCAGAGGCCTTCAGTGGGCCCGGGTTGAGGGAGGGCGTGGCAGCCGAAGCTGCTCCCGCCGTGGGGGTTTGAGGCGTTTGCTTCGGCACGCCAGGTGTTGTCCTAGGCTTCGCTGAGAACCGTAGTGGTGGCGTCTCCTCTCGCACCACTTCGGCGTACAGTGTGTTCCATGCATAATGCGGGGAAACACGCTGTCTGGCTTTGCAGAAGCTGATGTTTAGTTTGAATTTAGTAATGATGATTTCTTGCGTCTCTCATAATCATATAGTGGTTTTGGGACGTTAAACCCCACATATCAATCAATGATGATTTCTTTTTCTTTCTACCAGTCCACGCAGGACCTGGAATATACCGGATGGTCTCCATCTCAGTTGGCACAACGCAGCTTGGTTTGACAGCCATCGTCTGCGGAATGTCCTCTGCTGCCACACCTAGCACATGTATGCTGCCCTCAGTAGCTCTGAGTGCCATGGCTAAACCGCTGGCACTTGAAGCAGCGCCAAGGGTTCGGAATGTAAGGCCTCACTTGTAGCTGGAGGTAGCTTGTTGTTGTTTCCATAGGAAGTGTTGTGGAACCAAAAGTAAGTATAACGTGTTTGGTGGAATTTTCTTGTTTGTGTTTTCGTATTTTATTGCGCTGTACATGGATGACATTCTCGTCTTTCCAGCCTTCTAGCAATTTGTCATTGGATAATTCCATTAGGTCTCCGTCAGATACGACAACCTTTATAGTGTTCATTGTATGGTGTGGGGTTATGGTGATTGGATGGTCATCGAATGCAGTCAAGTGTCATAATCTTTCGTATTGTACATAATCTTTCAATTCAAGGAGCAGGTCACCACTGGCGGTCTTTTTGGCCTTGTAGCCCATGCCCAGCGGTTCCATGAGGCACTTTGATACAAGGAAAGGCGATATATTCCTCGCTTTCTTTTCTGTACTCTGACATTGAATAATATATTTTGCAAAGTAGTCTTTCTTCTTGGGCAGCAGTTCAAAGATTGCATCGGTCCGCCACCTCTTCGAGGGGCGATCAGTTTGGAAAGGGTTAGAGGATCTCATGAAATATGTTATTCATTCGGCGGCCATGCCAGCCGGCCACCACGGAGCCTTACAAGGGGACGCTACGAGACCCATTGGAGACGTAGGCGCCAGCTGTACATGGCTGCCATAAGCTAGTATATCTACCCATGGTTGGATATATAAACCGGGTTATCCCATTGTCTCCAGGAAAAAAGCAAAGTAAATAGAAGAGAAGAGAGGATAGGAAAGCATAAAAGCGAGAAAATGGCGAAGATCTAAGAGGAGTGGGAGACAGGAAAAGGTGACTGCCGATTTCCCCTGGGTGGGTCAGCCCATGGGTGCCGTCTACGTGAAACCGGGGCCAAAGGGGTGTGTTGCCTCTGCCGGGGGGCCTTAAAGATCCAATCACCCAACGTCGGCTCAAGGCCCGGGATCCCCTTTTCCTCGGACACGGCAAAGCCCCGCACGGCTAGGCGTTGGAGGTAGTCGAAACCCCGTTAGCTTGGGTCCATGGTGTCGCTACACACCGAACGCCTGCTTTCACAGACGCCCCTGCGGGGAGGCTTTTGAAAAAAAAAGAACTTGTTTTGCACGGGGTTCGACATTGGATCGACTTAGATATTTAAAGCTGCTGCTCCTGCACATATGTTACACGCGTTGTGGCAGCTGTATTCGCAGGCCTTCTTTGATCAGCCAGCGCTGCTTTTATTATCTGCCGATGCTATAATTAATAAATAATTTATTTTGGTGCAGTTCAACGCACAAAAAACTCTAGCCCCTGCATATCAAAGTGGGCGCATATGAAGGGTGTCCCACTTGAGCCAACATTTTAAAAATGAAAAACACTTCAGAGGCGAATCGCACCAAACGCATACTATTTGCAGTAGCCTGTACGTACTCAGGCCATTTCCTATTTCTCCGCGTACTAATAATTACTAATGGTTAATTACCCACCTTTACCCATAGTAATTACCCATAAAGGGGGTGGTGAATAGGCACGAGAAGACTTTCGTTTTCCACTGGTTAGCGCTCGTGAAGTTAAGCCACAATTACAAAACATGTTCAAACAGATCGCCATCAGCTGCAGTACAGCTTTGGGCATCTCTTTATTAGATTTTTAGTGACGTTCTTAACAATGGTTTCAGGAATAAAGTTGCGAACTTAGGTTATTTTTTTTCTTTTAGAGTACCTGATGTTGTGGTTGGTGCCTGGTACGCTTGACTGTTGACATACTCCGATATAAAAAAAATGGCAGCATATCCACGGAGTGAATGATGGAGAGTAGAGCGAAGCATCCGTCCGTCTATATGTTCTCGCTTCCGTTCGTCCATGCGTGCGTCTGTGTGGCCACCCGTGCGTCCATCCGTTCATCCATGCGTGCGTCTGCTCGTCCGTCCGCACGTCCATCTGTGCGTCCGTCCCTGCGTTCGTCCATGCATCCGCCCTTGCGTCCGTCCATGCGTCCATCCATCCGTGCCGCCATCCGTGCGTCCATCTATGCATCTGTCTGTGTGTCCGGTCGTCCACCTATTCAACACTCCAAGTAGTACCATTTCGTATCTTTTCATCATATATTCCTCATACAGAAGCATAGTCATTCATTTTACATTCCAAGGACTGAACGAGAGGAGGCACACGCTCACTTTCTTACAGCTTGCGCTTCGTGTCTACTTCCCACCTTTAACCACCTTGAGTTCATGATATATACTTAATTAACGCAGGACATTGAGTCAACGTAGTTTGAATGTAATGAATGTGAGGCAACGTTAGACGGTAAAATATAACATTGCACTGATGTTTATAGTTTTACGTTGCCATAACACAGTGTTTATTATGTTGCAGCAACAATCAAATAATGATGTTGCCCTAACGTGTTGTTTTTAATGAGGCAACAACATTCAATTTATCACGTTGCCGTAACGTGTTGGTATTATATGGCAACAACAATCAAATATTAACACTGCATCAGCGTTGTAAATGGGCATTAAGCCCATGTTTAACAGCGAACGTAGAGACAACTTGGAAAGCATAATCGCTGAAAAATCCAATAACACACATGGCAACTTTTTCAACTTCGTGTACTCATTTGATTAATGGCTGACAGTGGCTAGTTAGTGTGGTTGAGTAAGAAATAGAAGAAGCATGAACAATACAGACAACAGTTCAGCCTATGTTCTTCAACACTAATCCTTCTATTATTCTGATTTCTTTATAGAGCTGCACTCTATGTTATTATTTATTTGTTTGACAATACACGAATGCCGTAGTGCAGGAGACAAAAAACACCACTACGAGTCACCTGACTAGGCCTCTATAGCTCTGCACCATACGTTCTTCACACAGAGTAACTGCATTTAAAAATGAAACACAAGAACACAATCACATAATCGAGACCATTGCGTCACCTTCTTACATCTGTAGCTAGATACACTAAACACAGTGAATTCATACGTGAGAAAGATACGTGCAAGAGCAAGCCTTTTAGGACCCCAAATTTCCAAGCTACAAAAAGCCTGCTGTAGGCAGGCTTAATCTTAACATGTATGCATGCAGACTTGAAGAATAAATTATTCGTATAATTTAATTATTACTGTGTGGTTGTAAAAATTGCATGGGAACCATTACATTCTGAAGTGAGCAAGGAGTAGTTAAATCAAACTTTGTCTCAAAGTTGGTGCATCACCACAATCATGTTTTAAAGAGTGCTTTCATATTAAACACACAAGAAACAGATTTACTGAAATGGGATCTACGTGTTTGCATGATGCAAGACAACAGCCACAACAAACCCTACCATTGGCAAGAATTATGAAAGTGGAACCAACAGGAACCATGGAGCTAGAAAAACAGCTGTTTTTCAGAGCCCTTACTCTTGGGAAACATAAAAATCAATGCAATGATTTGAGAAAAAGATGCAAACAGTGAAATCAGTAACTGGATATAGTAATAAAGTAAAATCACGGTCAAGATTGAGAAAGAGATATATGGTATGAAGAAAGGCAGAGAGGTTCACCGGAAAGCTAGTATCTGGTTTGCTACCCTGCACTTGAGAAGGAAGACAGAAGGGAAAAGAAAACGGAATGAGAGATAAAAAGAGAACGGGAGGAAGCGAAAACACACACACACACACACTGGAATGTCACAAACGTTCGACGAGGCGAGTCGATCGCAGAAATTTTAAAGAGGACGGTTGAAGTCGCAATAATTGCATAGACATGCTGAGCTTTCAGACAAAAAAGGGGTGCCCATTTCGGTTCGAAACAGGCTTGACAACTGTTTGCTGTACTCAAGTATGTGGTAGTGCCTGTGACTGATGAAAATGCAATAGAGCAGCTATTTCCCGTGCTCTGCTCTTCACAGCTTCGTTGGGAACTCGCATCGTCATGAAAGCATTTCATGTCTTCTTAATAACTGTGTGTAAGTAAACATCAGCCAAAAATTGGGCAACCATAAAAAAGTGTCATTCTGTGAATGCCAAATCTATGATTCACGGCACACACAGCAGGTACCAGGCATGCAGAACACCCTGTCTGCAAACAAACATAAACATTAAATTGCACCCCGATGAAATCTTACACTAATACAGAAGGACGATCATTCACAACAAACACAGTAAAAACATAGAGAAAGCACCCCTACTGAAAACACTGTGTTGCTTGTAAGAAAACCTTAACCACAAACTGCAGTATCGTGAAAGGGCACACTAATCTGCAAACAATACCACCCACAGCAAACCTGAGAGACGCCAACAAGGAAATTCCAAGCCTGCACAACACACTATGCAGCACACAAATAACACCAGACTACTGCAGTCATCTGGCCATTTGTCCAAGGCCTGGCTTAAGCCTCGCTTTGACTGTAAGGCTTATATCGGCTTGAACAAATGCACCTACCGATTGCGATTTCTTGCTCGAGTACGTCGAGTGAGAAGACACACAAGTGAGACAAAGCTGCTAATTATATGTCATTCTATCTTCACATGACTTCACGCAGCTTTCTATGTAGTAGATGTAGAAGTGACACCAGGTTTATGCAGTTGTCTGGGCGAATGATACATTTGGTCACCTGCAGTGCTTTTCTAGTTGGTCCAAACACAAACGGCTGAAGCATATATCACAGGTGTGCTCCTTTTCCTTAACATGCTACCGTGCACTTCAATGCTGTAGGTTCTCAATACCTTTTTCCTATGGAATTGAGACGTGAATCGCTCCAGTCTTGATGGAGTCTTCTTCAGTTAAGGAAGCTTCGATGCTTTCTCTCTGTAGTAGTTTCTTACAAATTTTTTTCTACTAAGTCTGCTAGTGCAGGGTAGGTTTTTTTTGAGCAGCATGTTTGTTGTCGACAGAGTAGGTATAGTAACCTATCAGCAGTTAGACGAGCTTCTATTTCTATTCCAGCGTGATGTACATGCATAAGTAGCACCACGTTTATGCAGCTGTCTGGGCGACTAATACATTTGGTGAACTGCAGTGTTTTTTCTAGTTCGTCACAACACAACGAAGGCTTAGCTGAATTTATCAAACTGTCAACTATTAAAAGCGGCTAAAACTGATTTGAGCTGGAAGTCGTGTGCGAGCTGCCACTGTTTGGTGAACTTGGCAAGCTCTGTACATGACAATTGTGTACTATTGTCGCTTGTTCGAAGAAATGTTGATGCATACCGGGAAGGTCTGTTGTCTTATCATCTTGTCGCGCTGCTGCTCATTGTTACATTCATGTACTTCTAGGATTGAGGCAGTGGGGAAGAGCCGAGACGTTATTTAGCTTGCCGTTCTAAGCAGCGAAGGGTGCAGCAGGTATACCCTTTGTTGCGTGTCGGCGTAGAGTGTACATGAAGTGTTCATTTCTGCTTGTGGAGTCACCTCAGTTGGAAGACCAAAATCTAAACTGTTGTGGATAAGGGCAACAGGTCTGCCGGCAACGGAAAGTTGGAGGTATCACCGTCCGTTCGATAGATGCAGTTTCTTGACTTGCAACGGTGAAATAAAGCTGAAATCGCTTTGTGAACGGCATCCAGTTTGCCTACAAATCGCCGATATTGCACTTACGCGCTCAGATTTCTCTGCTGTCGACGTTATTTTGTGTAGGAAGATCCGAATCAAGTGAGCTCAAGAAGATCCATAGCTGTTGCGTTGAGGTACTCTTTTTTCACAAGAGGTTTTCGTTATCGCCTCACATGAACGACTCCTCACGCTTGACTAAGCCACCCTAACTTGATGCCTTTGATCGAGAAGGCAGAGCGAAAACACACCAAAATTAAAATGCTCAACGCTACTGTTTTAGGATAATGAGGACGATACTAGTGAGTCGAAATCAAAACTGCACAAGTTTTGATTTCAACTTCATTTTTAATGTGGTTTTGTAACAGTAAAAAAATAGACAGGTAAGGCAGCATAAAAAAAGTGAGACAAAAGTTTTTTGCAAAGGACCAAATTACTGTACACACTAAAATATCTGCAGGACAACGCTATGACTTGTATAGCGCAACTGAAGTTTCAGTTACGCACTCGTCACTTGTTTTTTTTTTTTTGCATCCTCATGATGCGCTTTTACGGTGGTTTCTATGTTGCGCTCATCAGATGTCACCAAAACAGAAATCTAGTCATGATTAAAAATAGTATTACGACTTGCACGAAGAATATCTAAAATTACCTAGTTATGACACAAGCAATAGTCTTTAAGATTAGCACTAGCTTTTTTTCGTAATTGGAGGCTATACATTCTCAACAATGAGTCCCGCCTTGCATCATGGGCTGTTATAGTCACGTGATAGCATTTCGCGCTCGAAATATTGGAGGATTCCGCCGTGGTTCCTTCATCAGTAGTTAACAATGTGAATTTTTAGTGTATATAGGGCCTGCGTGGCTCAATTTATCGGCTTTGTGTTCTGCGGTGCCCCCTCTTGTCCGTGTACAACTAAGCAAGGCTTTCGGCGGTGGCAACGGCTTCCACCTGACCACTCCTCGCGCTGCATGATCGGGTAAGTAGCGGGGTTTGCAGTCTTCTCTTTAGCCCTTTTTGCCATCGCATGTTTCGTCGGAGTAATTGTGACGTAGGTCACGTTCACTGCCGGTGTCACACGGGCACTTTTGTTCGTGATTTGGCTCCCGAATCGCGCTTTCGCTCTCGTTTTGAGCAAATTCGATGCAAAATAATTTGCACCGCTTAGCAACGATCATTGTTGATCGCGATCAAGAAATCAGACACGTCGTTGTTCTGTTCTCGCGCAATAACTATCGCCTTGTGATACCAACTAGCCCAAACTGCCACACTTCAAAATCAACCCTTCTGGCGAGAAAAAGTGCTCGTGTGACACCGATCCAACCTAATGTATGCAAGTAAAAATTATAAATGTGTCATTTTTGCGTACATTCACTTTCAATGTCTCAATTTCTGTAGTGTATACGATGTATGCACTAAATAAAGTAAAATATTAACTATTCTATTCTCGTAATCATTTTTAGGTTGCTCTGTGTGATTATGTCTAAAAAAACTGACGCCTTCAATGAGTGGTAGCCTCTTATTCATTTAAACAACGGTATTACCATGTTTGCCCGCGCCACCAGTTTTGCCGTAACCTCTTCCGTCGCGTCTGTTTCATAGCCTTCTGCGTTTGGCTCAAGTCAGCGTTACTATATTTGTACAAGTTTCTTCGTTTTATAGCATTAATATAATTTTACTCTAATTAATCTGTGAGGAAAAGAAGTATGATTCTATTATGGCAGGTGAAACAACCGCAGCCTGTAAAGCGTATTTCTATCGACGGGGTGACGTGCGACGCAACTATTCATTTGCTTTAACCCCTTGCAAATAATTGAAAAGTGAATAAATGAATGCAACTTTGTTAATAATTGTGTAACCAATCTCGACACTCGAATGCTAACCACTGAAATGTTGACCATAACCTGAATGACTTAATATTTAAAAATTAACAGAGTGGAATAACCTCCTGTTAAAGACTACTTGAAAGTACTACGCTGCCTTCAACGACACCAACAATCCCACTTGTAGATTCGGAAATGTCACAATTGTGAAGAGGTTTATTAGTAGTTAACGACAACAACAAGACAGCGTGATGAACCGTCCAGCAGAGACCGGCACAGCAGCGAGCCGAAGCACGAGACGAGAGAGCCGGGCGATGCCGATGCTGCTCGCTGCAGGCACATCTTCTTCTTCACAATCGCCCCCGCTGAAAAAGGAGCCATCCTGGCGACTTAAGAAGTTTTAGGCAGAAGCTCATGGTACGGTTTCAGCCGGGAAACATGGACGATGTCACGTGCACGCCGGTGCATGTCGTCCGATTGGGAAACTTGTTCAATCAGGAAATTAACCGGAGAGGTTTTCTCCAAAACGGTGTAAGGCCCCTCGTACCGGGGGACAAGTTTCGAGGAGAGTCCCGGAGTTTGGTATGAGATGGCAAGCCACACAAGAGATTCTGGGGCGTAGCTGGGATCCGGAAGAGAGGTGCTACGGTTTTCTTTCTGGCGTTGTTGCTCTTCCGAGGTGAACGCACGGGCGAGCTGGCGGCACTCTTCGGCTTGTCGAGCAGCATCAAAGATAGGTGGACACTCGGAAGCATCAGGACGGTAGGGAAGTAGGGTATCAATTGTATGGGAAGGCTCACGTCCGTAAAGCAGAAAGAAAGGTGAGAATCCCGTTGTGGTTTGTATTGCGGTGTTATATGCGAACGTGACGTATGGGAGAACACGGTCCCGTTGCTATGATCAGATGCCACGTACATTGAGAGCATATCACCTAGCGTGCGGTTGAACCGTTCCGTTAGCCGGTTAGTCTGCGGGTGGTACGCTGTTGTTTTCCGATGAATGACGTGGCATTCCGAAAGCAGAGTTTCGACGACTTCGGAGAGGAAAGCGCGTCCTCTGTCACTAAGGAAGCTCTCGAGGTGCACCATGTCGAAGGATAAAGCGTTGTAAAATGAAAGAGGCGACATCCTGAGCTGTAGCGCTCGGCAAAGCAGCTGTTTCGGCGTAGCGTGTCAGGTGGTCAACCGCCACTATAATCCACCGATTACCATCTGGTGTCAATGGAAGGGGACCCTAGAGGCCAACACCGACGCGATCAAATGGCTTGTCAGGGCATGCAAGTGGCTGCAATGCGCCAGTCGCACGTGGCAGTGTTGATTTGCGTCGCTGGCAGTCAGGACAGCACTGCACGAATTTGCGTATAAAATTGTACATGCCGCGCCAGTAATAGCGATGGCGAAGGCGTTCATATGTTTTGAACATTCCGGCATGGCCGCATTGCGGATCATCGTGAAGAGAGGCGCATACTTGCGATCGTAAAGTGCGTGGAATGACCAGCAGCCGCCGGCGGCCATTGGGAGCGTAGTTACGTCGGTGAAGAAGTTGATCGCGGATGGCGAAATGGCAAGCTTGACGTCGGAGGGATCGAGATACTGGAATGGTTGGGCGTGCCAGATAAATATTCGATAAGACAGGCAATCTACGGTCACGACGTTGTTCGGTGGCAATCGAGTCGAGATTTAGCGATGACAAGGTCTGGAGGCAAGTGTTTTCGCACGTCTGATCTGGTGGTGAAGGTGAGTGGGATAGGGCATCAGCGTCAGAGTGTTTGCGTCTTCAGCGGTATACGACGTGAATGTCGTACTCCTGAATGCGGAGCGCCCATCGCGCAAGGCGGCCAGAAGGGTCTTTAAACGTGGAAAGCAGCAAAGCGCGTGGTGATCAGTTACTAGATCGAACGGGCGGCCGTATATGTACGGCCGGAACTTTCCAAGCGCCAACACCAGAGCCAAACACTCTTTTTCTGTCACGCTGTAATTAGTTTCGGCTTTCGTCAGAGTGCGGCTAGCGTAGGCTACAACGTATTCTGAATAGCCGAGCTTTCGTTGAGCGAAGACCGCGCCTAGCCCGACGCCGCTGGCGTGGGTGTGCACTTGGGTAGGAGCCGTCGGGTCGAAGTGGCAAAAAATAGGCGGGGAAGTGAGCAGACGGCGCAGAGTAGTGAAGGCAACGTCACATGCAGGGGACCAGGAGGAGAGGTGCACGTCACCACGAAGAAGCTGGGTTAACGGTGACATGATAGATGCAAAATCGCGAACAAAGCGCCGGAAATAGGAGCATAGGCCTACAAAACTGCTAAGTTCTTTCATGGTCGTCGGCTTTGGAAATTCTGCGACTGCTCGAAGTTTTGCTGGGTCAGGTAATACGCCTTGCTTGGACACGATGTGGCCTAGGATGACGAGCTCGCGTGCAGCGAAGCAGGCATTTTTCAGGTTAAGCTGCAGACCAGCGTTGGTCAGACAAGTCAAAACGTGCCTGAGGCGAACGAGGTGCGTAGAAAAGTCATGGGAGAAAACCACGACATCATCGAGGTAACAGAGGCACATATTCCATTTGAGGCCACGTAGCCTATTATCCATACGACGTCCAAACGTGGCAGGCGCGTAACAAAGCCCAAAAGGCATGACGTTCAATTCATATAGTCCGTCTGGTGTAATAAATGCCGTTTTTTGGCGATCGGCTTCAACCATTGGGACCTTCCAGTAGCCAGACCGCAAATCTAGCGACGAGAAAAATTCCGCTCCGTGAAGGGTGTCAATGGCGTCATCAATGCGCGGCAAAGGATAGACGTCCTTGCAGGTTATCTTATTCAAACGACGATAGTTCACACAAAATCGGATATATCCGTCTTTCTTACGCACCAGGACGACGGGAGACGCCCAGGGGCTGTGAGATGGTCGAATGACGTCTCTACGAAGCATATCTTCGACTTGATCGTTGATGACGCGACGCTCTTCAGCGGAGACACGGTATGGTCTTTGACGCAGTGGCTGGTGTAGGCTGGTGTCAACATGATGTTTGACTTGTGATGTGCGGCCCAGTTGAGGTTGCGACAAATCGAAAGAACTCCTGAACTCATGCAGAAGATCCATCAGGTCGGCATGTTCGGTGGGTGTGAGAGTGTCGGCGATGGCGCTGGAAAACGTATTATTGGACGACTCCCCGAGTGCCGACAGGGCTTTTGGGTGGTCGCAGTAGTCATCCGGGACAGCAACCAAAAACGTAGGGTCGAGATCCTGCACGCGGCCGAGACATTCCCCTGCAAGCAAAGTGACAGGTGTAGAAAGCGGATTGCTAACGAACATGTTGCTTCTTCCGGCGGCAAGGTCAATTGTTGCGAAAGGCAGCGGCTGAGCTCGACGACATTTTAAGATATCGGAAGGCATAAAAAGAACTGTAGCGTCAGTGTAGGCGTTGCATGAAACGGGAACCAGTGCGAAATTTCCAGGCGGAATATCGGTATTTTCATGAACGAGCAACTTCGGCGGCTGATGAAGAGCGTCCAGTAATGGGACATCACACAAGGGTGAGAACTGAACTTCGGCGCGTGCGCAGTCTATGACGGCATTATGGCGGGATAGGAAGTCCCACCGAAGGATTACGTCATGCGAACAGACAGGGAAAACAATAAACTCCACGATGTAAAGAATGCCTTCGATGGAGACTCTTGCAGTGCAGGCTGCGAGAGACGTTACTTGCTGTGCGCTTGCGGTATGAAGCGATAGTCCCGAAGGCGGCGTCGTTACTTTGCGTAATAAACGGCAGAGATTAGCGGCAATAACAGAAAATGCGGCGCCGGTGTCCACAAGGGCGAAAGTACAATAACCTTCAACATTGACTGCGACCACGTTAGCAGGAGAGGAGCGAGGGCTTAGACAGTTCGAAAATGACGCAGTTCTTGCCTCTTGAACTGTGGTGCTTAGTTTCTCTGGTCGGAGGGTCCGGGCCGGCGACGCATGGGGGAGGGCGATCGCCGACAAGGAGAGGGTGCGCTTTGCGGCTGAGAGTCAAGGTGGTCAGTAGGGGCATAGCGAGGGGGCGAGACCGGCAGGTATTGGACGAAGGCTTGGCTGCCGGGATGCAATGACCGGGCATAGTTGCCGAATGTCTTAGGTCGACGGCGGCAGTAGCGAGCAAGGTGTCCGGGAGTGAAGCAGGCGTAGTAAATCGGCCGGTTATCGGGCGTCCTTCAGGGATTGGTGACTGGTGCTGCCGCCCAAGGTGCAGTATAAGCAGCCGGGTGTGCGGGCTGTGAGCGCGTGGTGTAGGGTGGTTGCGGGAGCCTACGTACAGCGTCTGCATATGTGAGCGGTGCGGCTACGGGCTGCATCTCTTGCGAAAAGGCGACAGTAGGAGCCACAGGCTGCGCTGCATAGGTTAGGGGCGCGGCCACAGGCTGAACGGCTGGCGGATAGGTGACAGGAGTGCGTACCGGCTGTGCGACACCCGGGCAGTGACCACGGCTAGATATAGGTGGCTCGTAGTGCGCAAGAGGAACATCTTGTGGAACCTCTTCCGATATAGCAGTGCAAAGCGGGGCAGGTAGACGGGTGGTGGTCTCGTGAGTAAAGGGCACTAGGGAAAGTTGGCGGGCGACTTCATCACGGACGAAGGCTCGGACTTGCTGAAGCAATGGTGAATTGTCAGGCATGGTGTCGAAACTGGACAGCGACTCACCACTAGGCTGAGGCTGCCGAGTCAGAGTGCGTTGCTTCTTCAACTCGTCGTAGCTCTGACACAAGCTGACGACTTCAGAAACTGTGCTTGGATTCCTAGCCAAGAGCATTTGAAAAGCGCTATCGTCGATGCCCTTCAGGATGTGTTTGACCTTGTCCGACTCGGGCATGGTGTCATTCGCGCGTCGACAAAGGTCGACGACATCCTCAATATAGCTGGTAAGATTTTCTTCAGTCTGCTGAGAGCAGACGCGCAAGCGCTGTTCTGCTCGCTGCTTGCGGAAAGCCGGCTGACAGAACACTTCGGCACATGACGTCTTGAAGACGCTCCATGTGGGAATGCTGTGTTTGTGGTTGTTAAACCACAATTCTGCGACCCCAGTGAGATAAAATATGACATGGCCCAGCTTGTCGGCCTCATCCCACTTGTTATTGGCGCTCACCAGCTCGTAGTGGTCGAGCCAGTCTTCCACGTCGGTCCCATCCGCACCGCTGAAGACCTTCAGGTCCCGTAGCCAAGGATCGCCGGGACAGTTGAACTGTGGGGATGACGCCGATTGGTTGGCGTTGTTAGTCATTACGGGCTGTAGCGTGCGGCTTCGCAGCTCCAGGGTGTAGCGACGGGGATAAACAGCACGCTCCACCAAATGTGAAGAGGTTTATTAGTAGTTAACGACAAGCAGCAAGACAGCGTGATGAACCGTCCAGCAGACACCGGCACAGCGGCGAGCCGAAGCACGAGACGAGAGAGCCGGGCGTTGGCGATGCTGGTCGCTGCAGGCACATCTTCTTCTTCACACAATGGTTTGTATGCTATAGAGGTTTCATGGAGTCTATCTTTAAGACAGCGTCCCATCTGACCCATGTAGCCTTTGCTGCATGTTAGTGATTGCATACATCATGCCTTTAGCACAGATTACACACTTCTGCCTGTGATGAGTGCGGCAGTGTTTCCTTCCTTTCATCTGATCGATGAATCTGCGTAGGTCAGAAAGTTTCGGGGGCCATAAACACTACTTTCAACTCCAGCACTTTCTCCCTATTTTCTAATAGAGTTTGTGAGAAACACTGTTCATGCTAAGTGTGACAGTCCTTCTTCTTTACTTGCAGCCCTTCAAATGGTCTGTAGCTCCTTTCTACGCCTAGGATACCTTCCATGCCTAATCTAATCCTCGGCTAGAGGCAACTCGTCTTGAGTTGAACCTGCAATATGAAGTCTAGACACTTACTTGGAAATTGCTTCTACCACCTTGTGTTCAAAGTCATCCACACAGAGCACTCTGCAAGGCCATGTTCATGGCCACCCTCTTGGTTCTTTTTTGTGTGCCCCAATGAGAAAGGCAGCAGTGCCTTCCATGGACGAGACATATACCGCTGCTACGTAGTCTACGCAGTCACCGCTGAAGAAGGAACTAAGTCGGTTTCGAAGCATAGGGTTTCTTCAAAACTTTTAGTTGCAGTCTAAATCATCTCCCACTTTCATACCCAACCAGACAGACTTATGTCGAATGTTATATTCACCCCAAACTTGTGCACCATTTTGTAAATAGCTGTGGTACGCGCAGGGATTCGATTGTGAAACATTCGGGAATCTCATTTGTTGCCACAAGATGCTGGAGCTTGTGTTGCAAAACTTTTATACTGGTCTTGACAACCCACTTGCAGTCCACAAATTCTGCTAAATCAAACAGTAAAAAATTATGCACATAACAGGAGATTGTACAGCGACTGCAACCTAGCAATCTGTTATTATTGATGCTTTAAATACTGGTCAAGTGCAGGTCTCTATGAATTGATACAGCGCTCGACTCGATAATAATACCCTTAACCTGCCGTTACAAATACACCTTTAAGACCTAGCCTGGAAAGGTACACGCAAGTAACAGCGTGAGAAACACTTCCTAAACACCTGCCAGTGACATTCAGCACTTTCCATGGAAGTATACTGCTCAAAGGCATTCGATAGCATCCTTGACACAGAGCAGGTAGATTCTTTGCGCTGGCAGGTTGTTTATATTTGGTTAATCATCGCATTGACTTTTAATGACTTGAACTTGGCCTGTGCTGAAACAAAAAATATTATTAAAAGGTTGATGACTTCTAGTGCTGTAAGATCCTCCTGCTTCGCGGATCATTTTTTGGTGTTTCACTAGGCAGAATCAATAGGCTGGGAGTAAAATGTCGTGCATACTTTGAAGCTTTCTTAGGATGTGATCCAACTTCTTGAAATAGCGTAGCTGCTTCTTGAATGAGGCATGATTAAATTCTTAACTCAAGTGGTTTCTCAGAGAATAACACTCATATTGCTGTTATGAAACTTGTGCTTGGAAGCCATTGCTGCTTTTGTGTCGTGGTATACAAAAGGGGCTGAAAAGGCGGAACATGCACTTGTCTCTGCAGAATGCTCTGTGGCAATCTACTCATCTCAAACAAGGTGGATGATGCATTCTCCGAGTAATCATCCCAATTTAATATTGTGGATTTCACTCAAGATGTGTTGTTGTTGGTAGCTGTGTGTTTGCTTAAGTATGTGATGGATCCTAGGCGTGAAGAGGAGTGGCTGGTCACATCGAAGGCCCAAGAAAGGAATAAGGCAACTGTGTACATTGCATGTACAGTGTCTCTCTCAGACTCAAGGAGGTAGGGAGAAAGTGCTGAAGTACAGACAGTGTACTTTCTTGCCTGTGCAGATCCGCCTACTGAATGAACTAAAACGGCTGCAGCTCTGATCACAGGAAGAAGTGTGACATGTTTTAAAAACATAGTGAACGCAATCCTTTTAACAAAGAAAGAGAAGGCCCTAAAATATCCTTTGTTCATTCATAGCGAGGGTCGCGTTCCTGTAGCCCTAATGCCTTTAAGCAGTGTAGGAGGGCTTATTGTCAGCTACTAACACGTAGAAAGACAACGGGCTACGAACCGTGCCCACGAACACTCCTAGGTTTACGTGCTCAGAAACACTCGAGAATTTCCACAAGAGGACAGCCGCCACTTTAGCTAATTGATAAGAGCATCGAATGCATTATCCGAAGGCTGTAGGTTCCGCCTTCGCCGGGGAAAAGTTGTGTGTTTGTTAACCTGAATTTCTGAACATTTTTATAGTAATTGCTCTACTATAGTCAAAAACCTGCTAATAACGTCTCCTGCTATTTTTCATGGGCTGATTGTCTGTTTTAATTGAAGGACTGTATATACATTCTGCACTGTTCTGTAATAAATTTCAGTTGGAAGATGGTGCTGCATCTTTGTATCTTTTGTCCTTTCCAATTGCATTTGCACGGAGCAGCCTTTGCAGTCGAGTTAACTTGTCGGATAGATATGCAGTGGCACGGTTGTTGTCTTCAAAATATCAAATGATATACGCTAGAACACACTAAGATCAACTTTACAGTGTTTGTCATACCATTACTTGCAGTACATCTCTTTGGTTTCTGTCTAAACAACCCACTGCCTTTTACGTCATAAGTTTATATAGGCTTCCACAACCCTTGCAAGTACTCTCCTAGCAGACTTCTTCAAACTGAAGAGGGGGCAGACTTGCATGGGAGCACAAAGGACTGATGTCCTTGCTTTGGCTGCGCATTTTTCTGGGTCATGCATATTTACATCTCAGAGGCTATTATCGCTGCACCCAGAAGCCTTCATTGAAGAAAGTTGTCTGTGCAGTGACCACGTCTATGCGGTTTTGTGTACATGTAGCCAGCTATGTTCGCATGAACCTCACGTTACGTCCCACCTCACTTGTTTAGCACCCTGTGAAACCGAATCGTGACTGAGCTCTGTAAAACCTTTTTCTAGGTAACTAACTGTTCCGTCCACGATGAGCGATGTCATTACCTACTTATTCCAACAGAAAAAATGCTGTGCAAATACTTTGTGTGAGTGCTCAGGCTGTGTCTATGAAAGATAATTGAGCCCTTAAATGCTCCTTTTGTTCTATGAGATGCAGGAGGGTCAGTGGCTCAGTCAGGAAACCTACATATTGATACTGTGTGAGCACCGTTGCAGTCTATAAACAGCAGTTTAAAGGTTTTTCAGAATACTTGCGTAGGGTGATGGGTTAGGCCCATATTTGAAGACAGTGTGTTTCTTGCATTTAATACAGGTCAGTGGGTCAGCGAGATAGTAGAGGTGGAGAAGATTGCAAGGTCAATCATTGATGCATGTGTAAGCATGCTATTGTTGCACCAGTTGAAAGAAAGTGCATTCTCTTTTGGTGGGATTTAGAGATGTGAGCACTCAGGCAGCATCTTTATCGTTTCGCTTATTCTGATATGTTTCCTCTGCTGCATGGTTCGATGCTTTTATTTCTTGAATGTTTTCTGTGTATAGCTTATTCCTTGCTGTAGGTAACTAGATGAACAGGTGAACAGAAAAATTTGCTGCAAGGGTTTTGTTATTGGAAAACAACACAGTACTTACTGAAATACGCAAAGATGCATACCAACGGGGAACATCAATGAGGACAGAACAAAAAAGGCATCACTCGGAACTAACTTTATTCTTGGAAAATCAGCAAAATATATAAGCGTAGCAGCAATGCGCGTGCACATTGCCTCACATACTAGTAAAAAACATGCAATAACAAGGACAACAAAAGAATGATGACAAAAATTCACTGAACAAAAAAAGATTCTAAGAAACAAAAACTCCACACTACGCAGAGCAACACAAGTAACACTAATATGCGTATCTCCCTTCTTTTTAAGGTACAATGCTTTCATAAATTCATGTGCCAAGGTATCATTACTTTTTCCAAGGTTGGATACACTGAAAATTTAGCCTCACATTTGCAAAAACTACAATGTGCTTGCAAATATGCCGAAAGTTTATTTTTTACAGGAAGTTCTTGCTCCCCAATTTTGTTCTTTATGCACCGGCACATTTTCCTGCACACTGAGGTTCGTGCAAGTGTGAGGCTAGGTTTTTCAGTGTATGCTTCCTTGGAAAGAGTAATGCCACCATAGCACGCAATATTATGGAAGCATACTACATAAAAAGAAGAGACATAATCATGTTATTATTACACCTGTTGCTCTGTGTAGTGGAGAATTTCATTCTTCCGAATCTCTTTTCGTTTAGTGGCTTTTTTGTCATAATTCTTTTGTTGTCAATCTTGTCGAGTTTTTTGACTAGCATGTTAGGCAATGTGCATGTGCAAGGTTGCTACGCTTATATATTTCGCTGGTTTTCTGAGAATAAAGTTAGTTGTTAGTGACGACCTTTCTGTTCTGTTCTCAATTTTCTTTCCCGATAGTATATATCTTTTTAAAATTAAGTAAGCATGTACCAACGAGTCCAACAAAATGATTTTTTTAATGTGGCGGTCACACTCCGGTAGTACCCTCTCTGCATTTTATTCACTTGTTTGATGACGTTCTACGCTCAGCCATTGGTGTGAATTGTATTGCATTAGAAAGCTTCCGTTCTCAGCTTTTTAATGACAGCTAGTATTGTCACCTAGTCTAAAGCCGTCTTGCATAACACTCAAAACAGTGCGAGCAAAGACCAGTGCTTGTGCTCTACAAGGCTCTGTTGCACCGGAAGTGTGGCAAAACTGTTCAACATATTTAAATGAAATTTCCTCGAGCCTCTTCATAAAGCATCATGCAAGATTTCTATTACAAAATGTAGCCAGTAAAGCAATCCAAAATGCATGCAGGCTTCAATCAAAATGAGCAGAACAATGTAGGTTTATCAGTGAATAACTTTTTTTTTCTTTTTGTGTAGGACAATATTGAATGAGTTTCCAGGCTACAGTGTACCTAATGTCTATGCGAAGTTGTTTCGCGTTCTGACGAATAGCTCATGAACAATACCTGCTTGAATTCAAAATGTTTGGATCTACTTGTCCAGGCATTGCCGACGAGGTGGAAAAACTGTCCAAGATGGAAATCTGAAATTTTCGATATTGAAGCAGCCAGCCTTTCTATGCAGAGACAATTGTCATAACTTAACTAGAAAAGTCTAGGGCAGAGTGAATTTAGCTCACTTTTATGCTTGCCAGGTTTGTGCAAGTTTACTTTTTTTCTTTTATTGCTAATTCACAATTATGACACAATCACAGGACTATGTCATATTTTGTAATTACAAGCACTCACAATGCGTAGCAGCGCTTGGCTTAAAAATTTTCAACAAATAATAAATATTGCAAACACTTTTTGGTGGCAGCGTCATCTGTGAAAAGAACTATGAAGTTGTCTCGTGCCAGTTCTGACGTTTGTCACAAGTGATGCCGCTAAACATGACTATGCCGCCAAACACTTATGAGTTATTTCTCCAGATTTCAGGTTAAGTGTCCAGCCCACTGGTTAATCTGGTCACTACGTCTGCTATACACAGTGCAACCCCAAGAGGCTGCTGAAAAAAAGAGAGAAAAAGACGGAGTGAAAGAAAGAAAGAAGAGAACAAAGCGTGCGACATTCCTGACCAAGTGGTTCGGCAATTGTGCCGAGGATTCCAGGACCTGCTTAGCTGCTCGCTTCTGTAGTCAGGCGACTGCAGAAGCGTTTCTGAAGTACACAGAGAACTGGACCTTGCCTTCTATTGTTGAGACTCGTAGGACATTACCTGGTGGTCTTTCCTTCGCGGGGAGGTGAGGAATGTTTGGCAGTGTGTGTTCCATGTGACACTGGTTGAAGGGTAGTATAACTATGGACCTTTTTCGAGAGACTAGTCTGCACATGTGAAGGGGTGGCGACATGACGCGCGTCACATTTTTTTTCTTGGGAGAGGAGGGGAGGTCACAAGGCCAAGCAGTCTCTATAATTGTTGCACAGAGGGGGGACAGTTGCTAACTGAGAGGTAGCTTGAATCGTCTGCATTCGTTCCTGAAAAATACTAAGCCCTCGAGATTTTTCACTAGTGCGTGGCAAATAACTTCGGAGGCTACAGACCCCGCGTTTCAATATCGGTGACCTTCATAGAAGAGCTTTTAAGACTTGAAAAGGGCTCACTGACAAGTTTGTGGATAGTTTGCGGGCAACTTGGTGGAAAACAAACTTGCATGTGCGCAGTAACTATATTATAAACCGCGAGTTAAGGAGACATATTTCCTTGACTGCAACAAAAAGTGTGGACAGCTGCGTGAGCTCTATAGCGTTCTCAGCCACGCGCAGCAAAACGAACGTTAAGTGTCTTGATGCATTCTGAAGTTTGTAAATAATATTTTCAGAATGCTAAGTTCTTAATAAAAAACGTGTTTGCTAGCGTAATATTTACTCTCAAATTACTGTAACACGTGTATTGTGAATGATCATTGTGTCCTAGAAGATCATTGATGTGTTGCAATTCGCTTGTTGTAGTGGGCAGCGACTGGTCTAGCAGAGACGTAGCAGGAATAACGCTTGAACTGCACGAAATAGACAAGATGGTCACCATTTACCTCTAGCAAAGCTTAGCTTTGGCAAATAGTCTTTTCGCTCATGTAGGTCATGTTATATCTTATTTTCTAGGCAGCTGGCCTTCAGTGACCATAGCGGGACATAACGCATTCACTCTCAGCATCGGCCACCATCGACACCTAGAAAATGAAACGTTCGCAGAAAACGTAGACACACTCAAGCGTATTTTTCCAATGAACTTCGAGTGCTCACTTGGTGCAGCCACAACTGTGTGAGCCGCATTGCTCTGCACCTCCCAAATAACAAATGCAATACCCGGACTGGTTTTGCACCTTCCACTCACTAAGCCAAAGGTCCCAATCAGCTAGCGTGCTGCCCAGACACTCAAGGTGATAAAAGAACAAAGAGGGTGGGAGGGGGAGGCAATTTCAAGTTTGAAACAAAAGAATCCGAACCTTGAAAAAAAAAAGACTCTGCGTGAGTTTTCGAGATAACCATATGACATGCTAGTGCTGTGAGTACTCACATAGGTGAGCACTAATGAAGCAATCGTTTCGTGTGATCACTTCGTATACCGCACCACTGTGCTGCTGTTCTAAAACTGGAATGAAAATATCTGTAGTACATTGTGCACAAACTGATAAGATTCTGACAGGTCTACCGTCGCATTCGTGAAATCCCAGTAATTGCGTAGGCGGGGTGTGTAATTGCTGTCCCAAAAATACTCCCAAGATCCCGTATGCGTTTGTCTTAGAGGATTTGAACGCTAAAGCAGCCATTCCTCTCTGCTTCTCGGTCGACTGTATTTCCTCCCCAAAAGCTTTCGGCACCTCGTGCGGTTTGTCAGTTTGTCAGGGATCTGCCCAATTTAGACCAAGCGGCGATGTCACTTCATGACGTCAAGATTTCAAAAATTTTGGTGATCTATAATGTCAACCAATGATTTTGTTTAGCATTTGTGCAGACAGCTACAGGCACTTTTTTTGTTTGATAAGGTCTCTAATCTTTCTGGACCATGTGTACTGTGCTGTTTATTTTGTAGGAGCACGCGAATATTCACACTGAGTTGAATACAGCCTAAAGCTTATCGAATTAAATACCCACTTTTGGATTAGAAATCTGCATTATTATGATATCGATATATTTCTTGTTGAAAGTTCAGTGGGTGCAATTTTCATCTGTCTTACAAACTAATTGCGTTGCGAGCGGAACTCGTTTTATATCTGAAAGAATTGACTCTCATATGTTTCACTAAATCTGAGCACTGCATTCGTGTATGCAAGTGTGAGACCGCCCTCTAAGTATGAATGTTGCGCTGCTTGACCTCATCTCTCCCTCAGTTGGCTCACCACGCTTGCACCACATCATGGCCAATGTCACCTCCGATCCCCATTCATATTCTTGAATGTTTCAAGTAGCTAAGTGAGAACGAAAAAGAAAGTGGCAACCGATACATCTGTTTAGCGATGCATGAGGCTAGTAATGTTTTAGCTGGCAAATTTCTTTCCTTGTGCATGCCCATGAAATCACCATATTTTCGTTCACTGCAAGGTTTTCCGGGTAGCTTCCGTATGTAGTGACGTAAGTATCAAGCGGACCATCCGCAACACCCGCAGTATATGTGCAGAGGGGTTCACTGTTAAAGGTAACGCTAGAGCACGTGTGATCTACTTTGTTGTTTTTCACGAACTGCGAAATTTATTTTTTTATGTATTTATTTTCAAATACTGCAGCCCAATGCAGGGCTATTGCAGAAGTGGGGTACATACAGTAAGAAAGAATATGAGTAACATCAAAACAAGTTCTTCATCAGAACAAATCACAACAACTATTGCCACATTCTAAGCACAACCGGGTACATAAAAAAGGGGAGAGAGGAAAAAAAGAGGACAACAATGTCATTCTAGTGCCTCCAAAAAATCTGACATATTCATTTCACGAACCGAACCTGGTAGTTCGTTCCAGTAGACAATAATTTTCGGAAAAAACTGTATTTTAACATATTAGTGTGCGCGAAGAATGGCCTTATGTTAAGATTGTGACCAAATCTAGTGGCCACATGATCAAATAGAGGAGGTGACATTTAACATCCCCTGAAACGGGTTTGCGAAACTCGCCAGCTATCGCTTGTGTCTGTCAACTCACTACATTACCCCTGTAGGGTCCCTAGAACGAATATAAATAGCACCGACAGTGAATAATGCAACCGGCTGCAGAGTAAAGCCCCAAAAAGGGAGCCATCTCAGCACTTCTGTTGAAGGAACAGTGCACGATGTGAAGCAGTTGTGGAGAAATGAAAGTAGCAGACAGGAAGCTTACATATGCCGCAGGGACGTCTGACATCATGCCCATAAAGGTGCTGCCTCAAAAAGAGTGGTGTGCAGCTGCGGCATGCTAGCAATGTTTAAAAAAACAGGCAGATCTTCAGAAACCCTGAAATAAATGGTTTATAGAAACAGAAGCTGCTCTCAAGTAGAATTTTGATGCTATTTTCTTTTTTCCCTGTTTTTCTTCAGTGTGCTTTAAGCTCCGATAGAGGCATTATAGAGTGATGCATACTACAGTACTTTGAGTGTCAAAGAGATGGTATGTTGTAAACAAAATGTCGTAAAATGCAGCTGTTCTGTTGCTTTGCCCGAGGCAATGTGTTGCTAACATAACTTATTCCAGTTTATTGAAGGCTAGGCATTGTACGTGAGTTAGCCATGTTTTGTTGTGAATTTCCAGTTTAACATGATATTCAAGGGAATACCTCTGGGCAGCCACTGATACAGTGTCTTCATGATGAGGAAGGACATACATTTTTAATATTATATGACAAAGTGTAGAGCAAAAAACAAAGCTTGTTTATTCTAAAAAATTTGGGAAATTTCACTTAAGGCAATTGCATAAAATGGGTAGAAATTTGTTTTGATGCTTTAAATTTAGAAGGAGCAGTCTGATAGAGTGAGCAGCACTCGTTGAGCTAACTACTAACCGAAAATTTCGTAGTCAACTGTTGCACTTATTGAATTAACACAAGTGGTGTAGCCAAATAGAAGAGACGCATAGATAACAATTTCCAAGAAAACAGTTCACTGGCATTAGCATAAATATGGGATGGTAGATTATCGGTAGTCAACGCATGGCATGAATGCTGAGAAGCAATGTTTATTTTGCCTCAGGAGGGAATTATGTACACAAAGACAAAATGCAACTCTATATATATTTGTTTTTTGTTTGAATAAACAATTTTTTGTCTGGAAATACTTGAACATATGCCAAATTAACATGGAAACAAAACTGTGCTCCTAAGTAATTATATTATGTACTTCGACTTTACACAACAAAATATAACGAATCTACAGAAACACTTTGCCTCCTATGTGAGTGGCATTCTCAATGTGCAATGGCACAAAGTGTGGGGAGGTGACCCAATTCACTGATTGTCTCCAATGTGCCTACTCATCCGGATGAAGGCCGTGATTGTTGTTGCACGCTGCCTGGTCACTACGATCTAACCACGACTTGAAAAGCTTTCTCTTCTCTCTCTGTTGTTTCCGAGCCAGCGTCATTGAATTACGAAAGTCGAAGGCATGCTTCATTCTCAAGCAGTGTTTGATGAGTTTTGTATGAGAATGCGTGGTTTTTGTGATGTCCCCTTTGCGTTTATTAAAACTCATTGACCACTTCCTGCCAGTTTTGCCATTATAAGCAGCCACCTCGCAGGAACTTGTGAACAACCCTGTTTTGATCATTCGCAGAAATACTGTCTTTGGGCTTAGAGAGCACGTTTACCAAAGTACAATGAGGCTTGAAAATTGTTTTAATTTCCAGTGGACGAAGTGCTACTCGAACAGAGTCTGAAAAACCTTCAACGTAAAGTACAGACACAATGGGTATTGTGTTTTCTCACGGCACACTCCTTGTTCCCTTTTGCATGCGTTTCTGGGTGTCGTTGATAAACCTGCTCAGATAATGGCTTCGTTACAATTCACCAACCACGTTTTCCATCTATATGACTGCAAGTGCTGATCAGTCATGTATGCGACACCACATGCATAAGTGAAATAGGCAGGAAGCGACCAACAGGGCTCAAAGAGCACAAAGGAGACATTGCAAAAGCCACCCATGGCACGCTATAGAAGACAAAACTCGTCGAACACTGCTCGACGATGGGACATGCCTTCGACTTCAGTAATGAGACAACGCTAGCTCGGGAACAAAAGTGGGGCAAGAGAACTCTTCTCGAGTCATGATTCAATAGTGTGACAAGTTGGCGAGCCATAACAACCGCAGCCACATACTAAGCGACATACGAAACAAGCAGCAAACTGTGTAACCTCCACTTATTTCGTGCCAGGGAATACTGAGGATGCCAGCTGCATATTTCGCGAAACGTCTATGTAGTTCATGGTATATTTTGCTGTGCTATATAGGAGTCAATGTTTTTAATCATGACCTGGCCTGTCTTTTGGAACATTTTTACATCTGCTCCTTAGTTATAACTCTGCTGCATACTTTGGTGTACCAAAAAACATGCTGTTAATTTTATTTTGATGTTTTAGAAGAAATTTGTTATTTTGTTTTAGGTACATATGTGACGTATCAAGTGATGGTTAGTAGAGGTCAAGAAGGAAGAAGTGCAGAACGGAATAAATATGGCGTATGAGCCAGGCCACGTCGCCCAGTCATCGTAGCGTCACACGAGTCGACAGGATGAAGACTTCCCAGCCACTTCATCAGTGTCTCATCATCTACGCAGTTCTACACAAGACGCCCTGACCATACATCGACTACGGAATCATCTCCTAGCCGCACGCAGCGACCAGCACCATGACAGAATCATCAACCGACCTTCCCATCCCCAAGTACACCGGAGCAGCGGACGATGGACCTGTACAGGACTGGTTCGACCTGTTCGAGTTCCACGCTACCGCTGCATCTTGGTCGGAACGGGAAATGGTTACGAACTTCAGCAACTACGTCACCGGTTAGGCATTTAAATTTTACCTCACCCACATATTCGACAACGATGAGTCTCGGCAAAAGATAAAACAAGAAATGATCGTTTGGTTTAAAAAATACGATGACGACTACGACGAAGACTTGCTTGTAACCCACCATCCACAGACAACTGCACTCAGTCGTCAATTTTACAGGCAGTCTTCAATCATTCGAACGCACAACAAGATTGATTGATTGATATGTGGGGTTTAACGTCCCAAAACCATTATATGATTATGAGAGACGCCGTAGTGGAGGGCTCCGGAAATTTAGACCACCTGGGGTTCTTTAACGTGCACCCAAATCTGAGCACACGGGCCTACAACATTTCCGCCTCCATCAGAAATGCAGCCGCCGCAGCCGGGATTCGAACCCGCGCCCTACGGGTCAGCAGCCGAGTACCTTAGCCACTAGACCACCGCGGCGGGGCGCACAACAAGATTCGACCTCTGGCAAAAGACGAAGTGGCACACGAGTTCAGTGGCAGATGACAACGCGTATTTTGGGAAAAACACAGTCATCGAGCGTGCCTCCCTTCTGCACGAAAGTTGGCGTTTGCGAAGTCATCGCTTCAGCATATGACCCGAGACGTTGCCCAACCACCTGATGCCATTCACTCTTCGTCTGGCATACGTGGTCTACTACCTGTGTTTTCGTCACGCGGTTCTTCAAGCGCTCCTAACGCTCACCATTTGCCCTATAAGGACGCCATATTTATGGTAGATGACCTGGCGCATCGGGAAAATACCCAGTCGAGCAATGCTTCTTCTACACGGGTTCATGCATCGCCATCCAGTCCATACACAGAATACAGCGCGTACGACAGAGGATTCTGCGCCTACGACATTCGACCTTAAAATGCTCCAAGGACTTCCAACCTTGTTCGTTCCTCGCAGGTGCTCAAGTCACGTCATGGTCAGTGCAGTTTTGCAAAACGCGGTTACCTTCTCCAGAACGCCACAGCCAACCTCACCCACAAGAACTCCCCCATTTACCGGGCTGCTGCACTCTTTTCTAAAGTTTTGCGAGTATACTGAACACCACGGGGCCATGAAACCAATTGTGCATTTTGACATTTGTGACTTCTCAAACTCTCTTTGTTTACATTTGTTGTGCGTAATTCATGCCTTCTTTCGGGGGGAGGGGAAATCGTGTGACGTATCAAGTGATGGTTAGTAGAGGTCGAGAAGGAAGAAGTGCCAAACGGAATAAACATGGCGTATGAGCCAGGCCACGTCTCCCTGTCTTCATAGCGTCACACATATTCACGTGCCAAAAGAAGAAAACAAGCAGCAGAATTTCATCTTACATTGCCATCAATGCAGCTGATGAGGAGTGACAGAAAAAAATACTACGCTGTGAGTGCCATCTGTTTGGTAAGCACCATATTATGTAGCAATTTTAAACTACTAATAATTTTCTTTTTGCATCATTAATATTATTTACTCAACGAACATTGGCAGCCTGAAAATAACTAGGTAGACTGAATATGTTTGAGCTGAAGACCTGAAATAAGAACGTAATTAAGTTCGAAATGTTGATTTTTGCCATCATTAATGAGTAAGAAGCCAATATTTCAGCTCAATAAAGCTTCACAAATTTCATCTCTTCCTTATTTAAGTTTCCTCACTGCTGTGTGTTTCGACTGCTCGATTGTTACATAGCTTTCTGTCAGTCCATGCACAGCTTTCACAGATTGTTGCAGACAGATTTTTTCAGCGGATTCTCTGCATTTTTAGACAAGTGTTCCCATTAATTGATTTGGTTTGCTTGATAAGCTACTAGTATGGGTCGAATCACTTCCTCTTCATAATGCAGGCCCTCATTGCCAACCAATTGCCTCGCATCATGGCTTGTTCCACGGTCGTCACAGCTATCACCCTGCACAAGCTGTTTGCCGACCTCGTCGACAGTGTACCCCTCTTGGACGTACCCTGTCCTCGCGAGCTTGTTCACTCAATTTGAACCACGTTGGCCAAGTCTCGAGCAAAGACTGGCAACTTCAGCATAACATATGTTGCTCAGTTTGCATATGTGAACACCACCGGGCATGTGAACTGCTGTGTTTCTTACTTGCTTAGGCTATGGTGATGCAGGTTGGTGTCTACCATTTTACTCTAAAATATTGTATTTCTTGTGCCTGCTGCTGTTCCTGTGCCCACAAGTGTAACTGTATGTGTATCCTTAGTGGACATATATGGTGTTGTATTTTTGTGAGAAATAAGGTACTCCTTCATGATACTCGTTTTGAATACCTTGAAAAAATCAACTTCCTTCCTAACGACTTTCGCAAACAAGTGAGAGCACTTTGCCACTTTTCCGAAGATGTACATAACCACTCGCTACAAAGTATCAACGTGGACGCTGCATTTACTGCGAATCCAAACAAGTTGAATTGCTAAAATTAGTGGCTCACACAACACAAGAAATGCCTAAATGAAGATTACTAGACCGTTAGGCAGAGCAGTACATAACAATCAAAAGATAACTTGAGCTCACCTCTAGATACAAATTATTAAAATCCGGACTGAATGAACAAGAATAATTGTGTCAAGGCAGTTTAATCATCCAATGGACAAAAGGACAACCACTTCGTAATGAACTGAACAAAAAATATTTGCAGGCCTTGTACGTTCATTTCGTGATCAGTGTTTCTCACTTGGTTGTGGCAGGGAGGTCACTCTTTTGCGCGAATTACACTGAGCAGTTGCTCCGCTGATCGCGTTTCGCTTTTTCTGACCGGGTGTCAGCTACCTTAGACTTTAAAGGCGTATTTTTAAATGTAATGATTCGGCCACATTTAATGAGCCGCTTTTCACTGAATCCGTGTCAAGCAGTAATCATGAAGTTTAGTTGCTTTCAAACTGATAAGCTTCTTTTGATGTGCAACATGTTTTGCTACACAGATATTGGCAGGTTTTTCTGTTTTAGTAAAGACAAAATCTTGTTTTGAACCTTTTAAGCTCCGTCGAAACAAGCTGTGCCTGAGTGGGATGTGCCAGGTTTTCAATGCTGCTATATTGTCTCTGTTCATGAAATCATGACATAGACAGCCAACAGCAGTGGCAACCATCATTGTATACAATGCATGCATCACTGTTGGAAAATTACCGACAAGGCAATGGCTCTCTATGGTATTCGTGTCCTCCTATGTATTTAACACATAGCAGTTTTGCCAGTGTCTTCTTCCTTGCCTATTCACTTTCCCACTGATTCTGTAAATACTTTAGATAAAATCAATTTTCGTCAAACTTTTGCTAAGATTGTATAAGCAAGTTGTGTTTTCATTTTGCACCTGTATTCGTTTTTTACGACCCAGCAGTTGACAAAGTATGAAAGAAAATTGGAACGTGCCTTGTTCGTATTTATTAGTAAATGCTTAAATTATGTTTTGTAACACTCACATTCATGTCTTGCTTTGTGACAACGACAAATAACCAAGAAGTAAGTATCCTTGGTAAATAAATGTCTTCTTTTTTGCTTTCATATGGCATTTAGGCACTTCGGCTTGTTCTTTCCTGCCTAAGCTGTGTGACTGCATGTCCTCATGGTTGCTGCAATTCTGCACATAAATATACTGCCCCCTCAAAACATATTCACTCATTGTATTCATAGTCACAGAGCAAAACCGCATTTTTAATGCTCTAAAAAATGCAGTATGTATATTACATGTGTTGGAAGCTTTGGGATTAGAAAAGTGTCTTTTTTGTCTTACGGACATGCACAAGTGTGTTTTGACATTTTTATAGCTTGGCTGTTCCAACACCACTTGTTTATGCATGTACGAATGCGTTGATAAAGAGCTGTTAGGAAACAGTTTTTGTGTGTGGACAATAATACTGCAATTTTTCACACCATACCAGAGCTTTTTTTCCTAGCCAGAAGCTTCGGGGTGGTTCCAGACATGTCAACATGCCTTTTAATAATAACGCACAGACAGTAGTATATATTTTGTGCGCACGTCGCATGAAAGTCAACACATCACACAGCAATTTTGACATCACGTTACTGGCATGCTGCCATCACGTTGCTTGTATGTCGACATCACGTTGCTCGAATATTGACATTACGTTGCTGGTATGTTGCGAAAACATTGCCGTGATGTTGAAAATAAGAGGCTGTACGTTGCAATATCGTCCTGAATGTTAAAAGCAACGTTATCGAGTGATCAAAAAGAGGACGTTAAGAGCGTTTAGGGAACGTTGCTGGCAGACATCAGAGTAGGGTGCTTTTATTGAATGTTGGGATGACGTTCTGCGTTACTTGGGTACTAGTTCACTGTATTCATGACACTGCGGTCCAACGCTCGGTAAACCTTTCTAAAACCAAGGATGTTACACCCAGCGAGTATCACGTAGCAACCCTTTCTTGTCAGATAGGGCTCAATGTACATGCGAATAGCTGCCAAGGGGTAATAAGAGACAGGAGAATTCGGCTTCTAGTTAACGCGCATGCTGCATTTTTTTTGTTCAACAATGCACAGAAGGGATCTCCCACCGGCACCACCTTTGAGGTCAAAATCTAAGTCTGGTTACACACTACGACTACTACTTCTACTACGAGGGACTAACGCGTGCCGCTTTAAGGAGCTTCGCCCAGAAAACCCAGGGGTTTAAATTTGTTGACCTTGCTGGCCAAGCAATAGGCCCGTGCCACCCTATCCACTGCTGTGGAATAACAATTGAAACTCGCCGAAAACAAGGAGACGAAGACTAAAAGTGGCACGAAAGAGCGCGTACGTAAATAAGCAAAATGAAAAAATTCGGCCCCGAATCGGCATTTTACACTGCATTTGTCGTCGAAAAACGATAGTATAGCGTCTGGAGAGAGTGAACGAAACGTTTGTTTGATGTTATGCGCAAGAAATTCGATGAATGGTATTCTGGAGGCGCTGCGTTAGAGCCTCGAGCATGTAGTGGAGGCGAACGAGCGCGTCGAGACACGTTGGACACGAGCGCCATCTGGCAGTTAGAAAACGAAGGAAGGCGTGCGCGCCCGCGGAGAAAGATGCGCGCTTGTCTCGGAGGTGATAAGGTGTAGAGCACAAAGCAACGGGAAGGTTTCGCCACCGTGTCGTCGTAGCAAAGCGTTGGAAGCACTTACCTTTTTGAGCAACACGTTGCACTGTCATCACAGCATGACAAACACTATGGTCTTTAGAATTACTTGTGCGTGCCTTCTCTAGTATAAAGGCACACATACAAAACATCTACATGTTGTTATGGTGCCTCAGATATGCGCAACAATTGCTTTTTAATTGATTATCGCACAAGTAAGAACGGTGAATCTTGAGCAATATTGGTGGGCGCAGCGGATGGGGTTGGCCGTTTGGTGCCGTTTAAGGTATTGGTACGGGTGGACAAACAGCTAAAGGTACAGACAGACAGACCAAAATTTGTCCGTAGAAGGTCCCCACGAAAGGCTATCGTCTTTAAAAAGTGAAGATTCTTGCTCTTCGTTCGTAGAGAACGTAGTCCACGCTTCTTTCGTCTCGTTTCTATGACATGGTACCATGTTCAGGATAGCGAATTCTCCTCTTCGAACTGGCCACGGAGTACACTGACGAAAGACAGGCCGCTGAGAACGGACGAAGAGGAGGCCCAGTGCGAGCCTACGGCAGTGAGACGGGGCATTGTCATCTGAGAGAGCAGCACAGGCACGGATGACGACACAGCCACGAATGAAGATTTGCCGGTGAAATCTGTAAGCAACCAGTCGTTGCCTCAATTATTCAAAATGAACAGGGAAGTAATTTCCAAGAAAAGAAAAACGCTGATGATGCAAATAACCTACCTAGTAAGCGAAGCTGAAAGTAAGCTTCATGAGAATGACGACCCTACAGCAATATCGCTGATATCCAGTGAGATTAGAGGCATCGCGACATGGTAAAGAATGTTGACGAACAGAGGGAGCCGTTCATAATGCCAGAAAGAGCCGAAGCCGAGTTTGTGAGGACCACTGAGTACGAGCTAAAGACGATTAGCATTTTGCATAACATCAATGCCTACCTTTCTCGTCAAGAATGGCACGAACCAGTAAGGAAACAGGTCATTTCAAATGACAATGCCAGGCAGGTGCCGCAAGCAAATGCAGTAAACTACCAAAGGTAGAATTAATGAATTTTGATGATGACAGGAGGAAGTGGCCGAGATTCTGGCATCAGTTTGAATCGGCTCTTCACGTGAAAACAGAATTAAACGAGAATCGAAAATTCACGTACCTTCTGTCATCACTAACCGGGAGAGTGGCGTAGTCCGTGGAGGGACCTTGATATTCCGAAGCAATTATGTAAAAGCTATCTACATGCTCAAGCAGCGATACGGGAAAGACGAATCACCTATAGAAATGCACAAGAAAGAGCTAACTAACTTGCATACAAGAGCAAGCTTCAGTGACCATGAAGAATTGAGAAGACAGATAGACCAGGTACAAGTGCATACACGTGGGCTTGAATGTTTAGGCATGAAATTCGAGTCCTATGCATCGATGGTACTGCCAGTATTGAGAAGATCTTTACCTGTGGAGATGCACATGGGGTTCCAACTGAAACAAAGAAAATCAACTGGTAGGTCTTCCGATCAAGAATAAAATGCCACTAAACATAATGAAGAATCTCTGAAGCGCTTGGTCAGATACATAGAGGACCAAGTTGAGTGCAAAGAGGAATTGATATATCTTATGGAAAGCCGCGGCAATAAATTTGACAATAGGCAACAGAAAACAACGGTCAGTTTTCAGAGCACCGTGGCAAAGTTTTGCATATTCTGTGAGACTAATACCCACTATTCTGATGGCTGCAGAAAGAATATGCTGTATGAAGTGAAGAAAATGAAGCTAATAGTGTCTCATAGATGCTTCCATTGCACGAGGCCTCAAGATACTGCCAAAGTATGCAAGGCAAGCAAGCATAAATGCAAGATATGTGGAAACAGGCATAAAACATCTATGTGCCGGGCAAAAGAACTCGCAGCGCATTGCACAGCGGCTATTGAAAGGAAAAATGAAAATCAGTAGGGGCAAGGACCAACCTTCCAATATGCAAATATATCGTCAAACATTCTTCTGGAGTTTGCAATAACAACAGCAGAAAGTAGAAAGAATTCATGCTATCGTCGGGTTCTGTCGGACACTGGTAGCCAAAAACATTCATCCTTAAGAGCTTGTCAAAAGAGCTTGGTTGCACGATCAAAGGAAAAGAAAGACAGACCAAAAGCTCTTTCGGAGGAGGACAAGAGGAAAGTACTATGTATTCGGTTGAAGTCAAACTTAGAAGCGCATATAGTAGCGAAGAGGTTTTGCTGGAAGCACTCGATGTTGACGTTGTGTCAAAGGAAAGAATACCGCTCCTGCCAATTTCAGTGCAGGAGAAGTATGAATATGACGGAATGAAGTTGGCTGACGGTTTATGTACAAGCACAGACTACAGAGAAATCAGAATCTTTGATGTATCAGACTAGTACTGGCCAGTAATGACCAGAGACATTCCGAAACTGGAAAAGAAGCTGACAGCAACAGAGACTATATACGGATGGATGGTGCAGGGTAACACTATGTTAGCCGTAACAATAATGAAATGGTCAATTGTTATGGTACTTCATGTTAAAGTAGACAAGTCCGACCGAGAGACAGAGCTAAGGTGTTTCTAGAACGGAAAACATCGGCATAAAGAGCACCGAGGAAGATGCAAAGAAAAAAGATAGTGTGATGGAGTATTCTAGCAAGAACTTAAAAGTGTTAAGAGAAAAGATACTCATTACGACTTCCATGGAAAGATACCGTAGAGATTCATGAAAACAAGGGTGTCGCAATAACCACACTAAAGCAACTCACTCGAAGCTTACCGAAGGATGAAAGTGTATTTTGACGTTACGGCAAAGCTATCAGATCTAGAGTACTTGGCTAGTTTAGTGGCAGAAGTGGCCGAAGAACAAAGGGCGCCATTGACACACCGCCACTATATGTCGCATCAAGCCATCATCAAATAAGTTCGTCAAACAACAAAGATGACAATAGTATTTAATGCATCATGAGCGTCCACAAAAGGGTCATCTCTAAATGACAACCTCGAAACTGCACCAAATCTTAATTGTGATCTTGTGCACATGCTGATCAATTTCGGACACCATCGCATTGCTATAACAGCTGATATTGAGAAGGCATTCTTAGATTTCAATATATGCGGAAGACAGAGACACGCTGCGTTTCTTTTGGTGGCATAGAATTGCGAGTGGATGCGATGCGAAGATCGTAACATGGACAATGTCAAGAGTGACGTTTACCACAGCCCCCAGTACTTTCTTGCTCGCAAAAACAGTACAACACCACCTCAGAAAGTTGGGGGAGAAAGTTCTGGAGACGAATAAACAACTGCGCAGAAACATCTACGACATAAGATTGGGTGTAGAGTCACTCAATAAAGATAAAAACTTTACTGGTAATCAAAGGAGAATTTTCATGAGGCGTCAATGACTCTGAGAAAGTTCAATACAAATGAGCCTGGATTACAACAAAATATAAAGAAAGAGGAAAACGGAAGCTTCGGGGCTTCCACCGAAATAAAAGTCCTTGGCATCAGATGAAACTCTAAGGAAGATAGACTGTGCCTACAATCGTTTGACATAAAAGATATCGATACCGGCAGTGAGTTTACAAAGTGCCAAATGTTACAGCTCACTGCAAGAGCACACGAACCCCTGAGACTCTTTACTCCATTCGCGGTGATAGCGAAGCGACAAATACAAAACATGTGGAGGAAAGAGAAGCCTTGGGACAACTCACTGCGAGATAATGCAACTTAGACTTGAAGAAGATAGATTAAAGTGCTGGAATCGATTCAAGAACTCAGTGCACAACGATAGTTTGATGTAAGACAAAGGACCAGTTTTTTATGTAAGACAAGGTTATGCCTATTCACACGGAACTTCACTTGTTTTCAGATGCAAGTTCATATGCATACAGAACTGCGGCCTATTTGATAAATCACTACGAAAATGAAAAGAAGGTTGAATTACTAATCGAAAAAGGAAGAATAGCGCCAATGAAGCGAATCTTGTTACCACGACTTAGGTTGATGGCTGCGATGCTGTCTGCACGCATTTCTGAATACATCAGAAGCAGATTTGTAAGGAATATAAATGCCACAAGATACTGCATGGACTCAACCATTGTTCTTAGTTGGCTACATGGAAGGAAAAACGACACATCTTTGTAGAGAATAGGGTGAAGGACATAAAATAGAAAGCGAAGCTATCAGAGTGGAAACACATTGCAAGTGAAGAGAACCCATCTGATCTCATGACGAGAAATGTAAGCCCGAAGGCTTTGTTTGATGCAGTCGGACCTATGGTGGCATGGTTCAAAGTGGCTTGTTACAGAAAACAAGGCTACAGCTAGGGTAGACGGAAACGGAAGAAGACACTGAGAGTAGTGAATGTTATGCAACTAGCACATACACGTGAATTCCGGTCGTGATCGACGCAGAGAAGTATGAAACCTACATAAGATTGCTCAAAGTTACAGCTTGAGTTCTGAGATACATACACAATATAGGAAAAAAGCTGATAATCGGTGATCTGAGTTTTGAGGAACTAAAGAATGCAGAAATGACGATAATGAAATTGGAGCAATGAAAGATATGGAAACATATTATTCTCAACAAGAGCAATACGACTAAGAGAACAAGAGTATTTTTTTGTGGTAGAGATGTCTTCGAACATGAACAAGCACTAATAAGGCAGAAGGGTCGTCTGTATCAAAGTGGATTGACATACAATGAAAAACATCCAATTGTGCTACTAAAGTGGACTGCTGCTACAAAGCTGCTAGCACGACATGTGCATCAACTAGTGTTACATGGTGGAGTCAGTGCAACACTGTCACAGCTTAGAACGAAATATTGGATAATCCAAGGAAGGCAGCTGGTGAAGAAGGTTCTTCATGGATATTTAAAGTGTCAACGATTTGACACTAAACCAATTAGGCAAGACACAGCACCCCTGCCTGCTGACAGAGTAAACCGCCAACATCCATTTGAAATAACTGGTGTAGGTTTGACAGGCTCGATGCTTATAAAAGATGCGATAAAAGGCATGACAAAACTGTACATCCCAGTGTTCGTGTGTGCAACAACGAGAGCTGTACATCTCGAAGTTGTCGACAACTGTAAAACAAAAGGATTCTTACATGCATTCAGAATATTTACAGCGCAAAGAGGCTTATGCTCGAAAAATACATAGTGACAACGCAAGGACATTCAAGAAAGCCAACACAGAAATCAATTGTATGCTGAAGAGTTACGGGAAGACGTCTCTAAAAGAGCTAACCAATGAGTTTATCGCCAAACAAGCGCATCAGTGGAGAGGCTTCTATGAAAGGATAATACGAAGCATAAAATCATCAATGAGGAAAGTCATCGGAAAAAAGACTGCTAACCAGGGAATAGATGGAAACAGCAATCACTGAACTTGAAGCGGTGCTTAACAACAAGCGGTTAACCTATGTATACAGCGAACCAGATGAGCCGCTACCTATTGAGCCGGCTGACATAACAGGAGGAAAATACAGACTTCTAGACAATGACGAAGATTAACACGATGTCAACATTAAAGAAATCTGGCGAAAGTGAATAAAAATCATGAAAGATTGGTGAAAAAGATAATACAAGAAATATCTGAAGGGATTGAGAGAGAGTAAGCTTACGCAAGTAAACAAGAAACGAAAGTGAATTGACGATACATCGTATCGCTTGGTTCACGCACTCCTGGATCACTTTGGAACCTGGCTCAAGTCATGGAAGTTTATTCGGGAGTCTACGGGAAGGTAAGCTCCTGTCTTTTGAAAACCAATGGAAAGCTAATTCGGAGACCTGTAGAACATATCTACCAACGTGAATGTCATTTCCAATGAGGACAACAAAACTTCATGCCGGCTGGAAGCCATTGAAACTCGCTGAAGACAAGAAGAAGAAAAAGAGAAGGGGCTCGGAAAAGCGCGCGCGTGAATAAGCAGATAAAAAAGAAGATTCTAGCTTTTCGTTCGCATCAAACGTAGTACATGCTTGTCTCATCTCGTTTCTGCGACGTAAATTTTATCCAGCCTCTTGCACGCTTTGCTGCTTCCATGCGCATGAGCTCCATTGTAGTAATACCAGACATCCTTAACGCTAGCGCGACAAATTTCGCACAGAAAATCTTGAAGTGGTTCGTTCAAGATATTAGTACGATATCGTTCGGCTGTAAGTGTGCAGTCGAAGAAGACGGGTCCGATCATTCTACCACCGTGAATTCCACACCCCACATTGAAAGACCACTGATATTGGTGACAGCGCTTGCCAAACCCAGTGACGATTTTTGTCACTCCAATAGTGAGCATTGTGGATGGTAACTTCAGCATTGCGCGAGAAGTTAGCTTCGTCGGTCCAAAGTACCTTGTTCACGAAGCCTGGCTCTTCTTCTGTCTTGATTAGCATCCAGTTCGCAAAGTTTGTGCGATTCCACAAGTCGCGAGACTCTAAGTGCTTGGTGAACGTGCACGTGGTAGGGATGAATGTGTCTCTTCTTTAGTATTCTCCACAGCGACCTTTTCGAGACACCAACTTCAGCACCTACACTACAGACACTTGCCTCAGGGTCTGCAGAAAACTTGAACAGGATGTCCATCTCTACTTCCTCGCCCAAAACTGATGATTCAAGCTGTTTTGTGGCAAACGTCCTAATCTATTTTAGCGTTTCATATGTACGCACAACGGTCATTGCGCTTGGCCGCGTACCTGGTTGCCAGCGCTGAAACAGGTTAACTGCCTGCCTTCTGTGTCCGCCTAATGCACCAGAAGCAAGAACTATATCCGCTCGTTGCTCATTCGAGTACGACATGTCAGGTGCTTACACAGACTAAAACATGGTAGCGTTGCTGCTCAGAACACGACGATTAAGGCGTGTCTTAGGAGCACCTCAACAATGGCAACTTTTCAGGACTAGTTCCCACGACGCAGACGCTCTGTGGGGTCTCTTTTTGTTCGAACCGCGAAATTGCACCAGCTGTCCAGTTTTTTATCGTTGGGTTGCGCTTCATCCTATCATCATAAATCAGCATCAAACTGTTCCTTTTTCGTTTTCTCGCAGTTGTGAGCGCCTATCACCGCGGTAGCGCTCAGCCAGTAGCACGAATTCGCACCGTCATTCGAGGAAAGCCAGACACCCAATAATCAGCCACCTTCCAAGCACCCTCTTGCTTCCCCGTAACAGCCTCAGGCGACCTCGTTCACCGCTTCTACGCTTCAGAGCAGCACTATATCAGTGCAATCACGTTCCGTCACACCGCTTCTTTTCCATTTTCGCGGGCTTCTTTTACAACGCGGAAAAAGTAACACTGTGAGACATATCGTACAGGAAACAATTCAGTCGGTGGTTTCAGAAAGTGCTCTACAGCTCAGTGTTCATAATTTGGGTTTCTAGCCCATAAAAACGATGATAATTAAAAGGACCAGTTAAGCAGTACGGGGAGAAATAAAAAATAGCCAGAGTAACCACAAGCTACAGTGAGTAGTATAAGTTTGGTTTTTATCGCCTCTGAAGCGTCTTTCGTTTTTGAAAATATTGGCTCACGTTATGTGCGACATCCTGTATAATTGTTTGCGGTGCCTTTCGTGGGAGTAACCATTGCGTGATGAGACCAATTACTTCCAATCCTCCTTTCGTTAATTTATTACTGACTTGTAAATATTACGATTGCTCCCCTGCTTTCGCATATGCGGGCCATCTTGTTCAAGTTGATTTTTTCGGAGAGTAACAGTTCGTCTCAAAGGCTAAAATCAGCCGCTGCTCCAATTTTGGCCATATTTTTTTAGAATGTATCATACTGCGATGACACGTCCTTAGCACAAGAGCATAATACAGTATTGGCCACAGATTCTCGAAGCTTAGACAATATTGTTCCTTCAGACGTCATGCATCCTGCATCGTTATCAGTGGCTTCGGCACAAAGTGCCAATGCTTTGGCCTCTCCTAAGGTTAAATTCTTTTTTGCCCACATTTCTTTCATTATTGCAACAAAGCTGACGCCGCAGACAATGCAATCCCTTAGCGTGCCGTCAAGCAACGGGCTGAAATAGCAGTAGTATGCTATTCGGCGAATAGCAACAAAAAATTGGCCCCATATCTGCATGGTAATCTGCAAATGTCGTCGAAAAACAGTAGTCTTGCGTGTGGAGAGAGTGAAAAAAACATTTATTGGATGTTCTGTGCAAGAAAATTGAAGAATAGTATTTTGGAGGCACTGCGTTAGAGTGCCACGAACGCGCAGTGGAGGCGAACGAGCGCATCAAGATAAACGATACGGTTCTTATGTATGCTTTTTCAAGTCAAAGACGCACATACAAAATATATGTGTTGTTATGGTGCCTCAAATATGCGCAATACTTGCTTTTAGGGGCGAAGCTCCTATTGCGGCACCCGTTCGACCCTCGTCGTAGTCATAGTGTGTAATCAGCCATGACACTTTGACCTGCCAGGTGGTGCTGCTGGGAGATTTCTCCTGTGAGTTTTTTAAAAATGAAAAAATCGCAGCGTTTGCGTTAACTGAATTCCGAATTCTCCTGTCTCTCTTTCCCAACTAGCAGCCATCGGCAGCTGACGCGCGCGCATGCGCCGTCGCGCTTCGAGAACATCGGCAGCTGACGCGCGGGCATGCGCCGTTGCGCTTCTCCCCCTTCTCGAAAATTCGACAGCTGACAGTGCATGCGCCGTCGCGCTGTATATATACTCAAGGTCGGCGCTCGCTCGCTCAGTTGCCGCTCGTCGGTTGGTTTGTACGGCGCGTCGACATCCAAGGTCGCGGTGAAATGAATTCCAACGAATCCACAAACACAATGATCGACGTCCCTTCGACCAGCGCCGCCCTTTCGCATACGTGTGTACGTGTTCACTCATTTACCACCCCCTCCTACAACCACGTTAACCAATTTAGCCATCGACCCAAGTAAGTCGCAATTTAACACCCCATTTCACAACCACGTTAACCAATTTAGCCATCGACCCAAGTAAGTCGCACTTTAACACCCCGTTAACCAATTATATGCTCTGCATCCTCCTCAGTGTTCCCCCGAGGAAAGCTGCGGGCAATTTTTTTTTGTTCGAACCGCGAAATTGCGCCAGCTGTCCAGTTTTTTCATCGTTTGGTTGCGCTTCATCCTATCATCATAAATCAGCATCTAACTGTTCCTTTTTTGTTTTCTCGCAGTTGTGAGCGCCTATCACCGCGGTAGCGCTCGGCCAGTAGCACGAATTCGCACCGTCATTCGAGGAAAGCCAGACACCCAATAATCAGCCACCTTCCAAGCACCCTCTTGCTTCCCCGTAACAGCCTCAGGCGACCTCGTTCACCGCTTCTACGCTTCAGAGCAGCACTATATCAGTGCAATCACGTTCCGTCACACCGCTTCTTTTCCATTTTCGCGGGCTTCTTTTACAACGCGGAAAAAGTAACACTGTGAGACATATCGTACAGGAAACAATTCAGTCGGTAGTTTCAGAAAGTGCTCTACAGCTCACTGTTCATAATTTGGGTTTCTAACCCATAAAAACGATGGAAATTAATAGTACCAGTTAAGTAGTACGGGGAGAAATAAAAAATAGCCAGAGTAACCACAAGCTACAGCGAGTAGTATAAGTTTGGTTTAAGTCGCCTCTGAAGCGTCTTTCATTTTTGAAATTATTGGCTCAAGTTATGTGCGACATCCTGTATAATTCTTTGCGGTGCCTTTCGTGTGAGTAACCATTGCGTGATGAGACCAATTACTTCCAATCCTCCTTTCGTTAATTTATTACTGACTTGTAAATATTACGATTGCTCCCCCGCTTTGGCATATGCGGGCCATCTTGTTCATGCTGATTTTTTCGGAGAGTAACAGTTAGTCTCAAAGACTAAAATCTGCCGTTGCTCCAATTTTGGCCAAATTGTTTTTAGAATGTATCATACTGTGATGACACGTCCTTAGCATAAGAGCATAATACAGTATTGGCCACAGATTCTCGAAGCTTAGACAATATTGTTCCATCAGACGTCATGCATCCTACATCGTTATCAGTGGCTTCGGCACAAAGTGCCAATGCTTTGATCTCTCCTAAGGTTAAATTCTTTTTCGCCGACATTTCTTTCATTATTGCAACAAAGCGGACGCCGCAGACAATGCAATCCCTTAGCGTGCCGTCAAGCGACGGGCTCAAATAGCAGTAGTATGCTATTCGGCGAATAGCAACAAAAAATTGGCCCCGTATCTGCATGGTATTCTGCAAATGTCGTCGAAAAACAGTAGTCTTGCGTGTGGAGAGAGTGAAAAAAACATTTATTGGATGTTTTGTGCAAGAAAATTAAAGAATAGTATTTTGGAGGCACTGCGTTAGAGTGCCACGAACGTGCAGTGGAGGCGAACGAGCGCATCAAGACAAACGCTACGGTCCTTATGTATGCTTTTTCAAGTAAAAGACGCACATACAAAATATATGTGTTGTTATGGTGCCTCAAATATGCTCAATAATTGCTTTTAGGGGCGAAGCTCCTTATTGCGGCACCCGTTCGACCCTCGTCGTCGTCATAGTGTGTAACGAGCCATGACACTTTGACCTGCCAGGTGGTGCTGCTGGGAGATTTCTCCTGTGAGTTGTTGAAAAATAAAAAATCGCAGCGTTTGCGTTAACTGAATTCCGAATTCTCCTGTCTGTCTTTCCCAACTAGCAGCCATTGGCATGTACTTTAAGCACTATCTGACAAGAAAGGGTTGCTAGGTTATACTCACTGGGCGTAACCTCTTTGGTTTTAGGATGGTTTAGCGAGCGTTGGAACGCAGTGCCATGAATACAGTGAATTAGTATATACCATGAACTCGGGGTGGTTAAGAGTGAGAAGTAGACACGAAGCCCAAGCCGTAAGAAAGTGTGCGTGTGCCATTTCTCGTTTAGTCCTTAGAATGTCCGCTGGATGTCGGTGCTTCTATATGCGGAACTTATGATGAAAAGATGCGAGATGGGGGTACTTGGAGTGTTGACTAGGTGGACGAACGGTCACATAGACACATCCATGGACGGACACACGGATGGCTGCTGGACGGACTGAAGCATGGGCGGATGCAGGGATGTATGCACGGATGGACGTGTGGACGCACGAACAGACGCAAGCACGGATGGGTGGATGGACGCATGAATGGTCACACAGACGGACACACGTATGATGAAAAGATGCGAGATGGTGGTACTTGGAGTGCTGGCTAGATGGGCGAACGAACACACAGACAGATGCATGGACGGACGCATGGATGGCTGCACGGACAGATGAATGCATGGACGGTCACACAGGTGGACGCATGGACGGGCGGATGCTTCGCCCCACTCTTCATCATTCATCCCTTGAATATACTGCCATTTTTAAATGACAATCGCTAATGTTTGAAAGCTGAATCTTGAGCAACATAGGTTGGCGCTGCGAATGGGTCCGCCGTATGGGGTATCGGCTGGTGTTGTTCGAAATCCACTCACCAGGCCTCCTACAAAATTTTAGTTAGACAGTGGAAGTGTTTGGGTATTCGATGAGGAACGTTTTGCCAGGAAATTTTTTGAATCGGTGCATCACGAGCGGAAAAAACGGGTTTTTTGAAGCGGTGCGAAACAAGGATGAGAGGAGGCGAGCTCGAAACTCTTGCAGCTCCTCCGCGGAGCCTTCGCAAGCCAACTCTTTTTCATCCTCTCAGGCATCTGACCAAGAGTTCGCGTGCACATGACGTGCCCGAACAAGCCCAACCTTCAGCATGAGAGCGGCGCTGCTTCGTTGACCAGCGTTATTTTGTAATCTTCTGCTTCTTTCTGCGGCATGGTTTGAAAACACTGTCTTAGACGCGGTAAAATAGATGAGCACAATGAGTGCGCGAGCGTGTAGGAGTGTTCCACGGTGGTCGTCTGCTCAATGCGCTCAGCACGGGTACACGAACGCATGTGAAACGCCTACACATTAGCCCCACATCCCGTCGCAATGCACGAGATAAAAATGGGAATAAAAACGCTCACAATACATTATTGCGCCTAATTATTTATATAGAGTTTTATTATTATCTTCAAGCAACAAATTAGATAAACTACGCATGCCTTGTTAAATAATTTTCGCCACGTCACGTGCCAGTGTTTGCGACGTCTTAGCAGAGTCGTCTACTTATAGGACCAACATCACTGCAATGCCGTGTACGTAGGGCCATTCATACGCGCACGTCTTGCTATCATTCTCGGGGCGCGCACCGGCTAAAAGGAGCGGGAGCAGCGTTCATCTTAAAATTTGACCCGTTTCCGCAGCGAATACCGTTGCGCATTTTGACAGACGTAATCATGAATGCCTCGTCTACGCATTGCGCTAGTCAGCTCAAGATATCAGACCAGACGGGTGGCCCTTTAAAGCACGCAAAGCCGTTAAGGGTGAAAAAATAGACAAATGTACAGACAGACAGTCAAAAATGTTTACGTCGAAGGTCCCCAAGATGACTATCGTCTTTAAAACGTGCTAACGCTTTGCCTGGAAGTTGCCAGCGACTGAACTTTGTGGCATATTATGCTTCTGCAGATAAGTGGTCATCCAAGCTCTGAACGATTTCTTTGCAGGTGATTAAATTTGATTCGCGTTGGGTCCCCCTGTAAGCTAGCACTTTGATTGTCTTGCTGGTCAACGCCGAAACATGTAGGGTTTTCTTTTTAGATGGCTCCGTTACGCTCTTGACTTGAAAATACAATTCGGATGAAGAGGTGAGGCTTCCACTTATCTTTAGTTCCGTCATAATCCGGAAACTGCAGGCAGGCCATCGTGGTCATTCCGAGGTCTTCTGATGACAGGACCTTCGCCATTCCTCTGAGTAAAAAAAATGGCAGCATATCCACGGAGTGAATGATAGAGAGTGGGGCGAAGAGTTCGTCGGTCCATTCGTTCTTGCTTTCGTCCGTCCATGCGTCCGTCAGTGTGACCGTGCATGCGTCCATCAGCCCGTCCGTGCGTGCGTCTGTTCGTGCGTCCGTCCCTGCGTTCGTCCACGCAGCCGCCGCTGCGTCCGTTCATGCGTCCATCCATGCATCTGTCCATGTGTCCGTTCGTCCATTTATTCAACACTCCAAGTACCAACATCTCGCATTTTTTCATCATATATTCCCCATATAGAAGCACCGCCCTCCAGCGGACATTCCAAGGACTAAACGAGAGGTGCAACACGCACACTTTCATTCGGTTTGCGCTTCGGGTCCACTTCCCACCTTTAACCACCTCGAGTTCATGGTATATACTAGTTCACTGTATTCATGGCACTGCGGCCGAACGCTCGCTAAACCTTTCAAAAACCGAGGAGGTTACGCACAGCGAGTATGACGTAGCAAACTTTTTCAGTAAGATAGTGCTCAATGTACATGCCAATCGCTGCTAATGATGATCGCAGCCTGCGCGTTAACTAAAAGCCGAATGCTCCTATCTCTCACTCCCCATTAGCAGCCATTGACATGTACATTGAGCACTATTTCTTATTGTTCAACAACGCATAGAAGAAGGCTTTCACCGGCACTGCCTTGGAGGTCAAAATGTTATACTTGTTAGATACTACGGGGGATGAACGGGTGCTGCTATAAGGAGCTTCGCCCCTAAAATCACAGCATATCCTCGGACTGGATGATGATGAGTGGGGCGAAGCGTCCATCCATTCATCTGTCCGTGTGTCTGTTCGTCCCGGCATGCGTTCATGTGTACGATCTTGTTCGAGATTGCAGACTGCGTGCTGGTAACACCAACGAGATGCGAGCTAAGGAAGCCGAGCGCAAGCGTCTTCAACGCGTCCGCCACTCTGCTGCGTTCATACCCCACCAAAGATCCACCACGTATGGTGACTATCTAGGATACTGAAAGAGGCACCACCGAACACCCACATACTACCACTTAGAAAAGGCAAACTGTACTTTTGACAGTGCAACAAAAATAAGGGTAGTTGTGGTATTGTGATCTTACTTATCCGACCTAGAGACGGTGCTGGTAGGCCTATCATCATCATATTGCTAGGTCAACATGGCGTATGCTTTGAACTAGGGCAATATGGCGTCTGCTTTGGTAGCGGGCGCAGGGGGTGACGGTGTGCGCCCGCAGGTTTATGGGCGCTTTTAGGGGCGAAGCTATATTATGCGGCACCCGTTCATCCCTCGTAGTCATAGTCGTAGTCGTAGTCGTAGTGTGTAACCAGTGTTACATTTCGACCTGCAAGGTGGTGCCGGTGGGAGATATCTCCTGTGCTTTGTTGAACAATAAAAAATTCGCGGCGTGCGCGTTAACTAAAAGTTGAATGCTCTTGTCTCTCCTTCCCCATCAGCAGCCTTTGGCATGTACATTGAGCACTATCTGACAAGAAAGCGTCACTATGTTATACTCGCTGGGCGTAACCTCCTTGGTTTTAGGAAGGATTAGCAAGCGTTGGGCCGCAGTGCCATGAATACAGTGATCTAGTATATACCATTGCCTCGAAGTGGTTAAAGGTGGGAAGTAGACCCAAAGCGCAAGCCGTGAGAAAGTGTGGGTGTGCCACCTCTCGTTTAGTCCTTAGAATGTCCGCTGGATGGCGGTGCTTCTATATGGGGAATATATGATTAAAATATACGACATGGTGGTACTTGTAGTCTTGAATAGAAGGACGAACGGACACACAGACAGATGCATGGAAGAACGCAAGAACGGACGCAGGGGCGGAAGCATGGACGAACGCAGGGACGGATGCACGAACAGACGCAGGCACGGACGGGCGTACGGACGCATGGACGGTCACACAGATGGACGCATGGATGGACGGACGCAAGAACGAATGGACCGACGAATGCTTTACCCCACTCTCCATCATTCACTCCGTGGATATGCTGCCATTTTTCCGCTGCTACTGCGGGGTGGTATTCGCGCATACGGCACCCTAACGTTGCTCTAAATATTTCTGCTATGCCGCCAGGTGACGGGGAAGCCATAAATGGCAAAAAACACCAAGTAATCAAGCTTACAATGTTTATTGACAATTGTGATTGCAGCAGTATACATGTAAACAAAGAACACAGCCTCTCACAGTGTTGAACAATACATGCAAAAATAGTGATAGGCACCTGATTTATACCAGCTGAAATAGTGCAACTTTGTCTCTTGGCTCGTTCAGTCAGGCAACGATATTTACACTGAACACCCCTTGCACAGTACTTGGTACTGTGCTGCCCATCGTTTTTCTCACCACACGTATCTCAAACGAACCCAATGTGAAGGTGAAGTGGCGCCGCAGGTGCCGAACAGTGAGGAAGCCAAATATTGGCTGCCGCTCTCAACATCTGTTTCTGCCAGTTAATAAATGTGTGTCATTGAATGAATTACATCGATCGACGCATAACATCGAGGAGAACAAGGCTACATCAACTTTTGGGGGTGGGTGAACTTTTCGTCACTTTACGGGACTTTGTGTGCCGACGACGCCGTGCTTGAGGTAGGCCTACGCCAAGCCGGGTCAACGCCCCACGGACGCGCGCCTGGTGGCGTTCGTCGGGAGTGAGTGGCCGCGCGTTCGACAAGCAAGTAATGATGGACGCGGAGAGCATATCTCCTGATGAGTGTACTGAAGAGTACGGGTGGCAAGCCGCAGTTTTCAAGCGAATGTTGACCAAATGCGCTGCTAGCGGGGACTCGGCCGGTGCTGGGCCTAACACGGTCGCAGCGTCTAGAACATTTGAGAAAGGCAATCAGGTCAAGAACAGAGTCACCAGGGCGTCCTGCATGCCCTACATGCCTAAGGATCACTTCGAGATTCTCCTGCAATCACGTGGTGGCCTCAATATTAGCAAGATGGTTCCCACCTACGTATGCAAAGCTATCAAAGAAGCTGCAGGGTTGGGCTTGAATCAGACGGCGTCAGAAATCATCTGCGTGAACGTCAGCCAGAACATAATGGTGGCGAGTACACCGGAGCGAGAAACTGCTGAGGAAACGTGAGAATAAGATCAATAGACCTGGGCGGTTGCACTTATGAGATCGTCGCCTATGAGGAAGCACCAGACGGTACGTGCAAAGGAGTGATAAGAAACATCTACATCGCCGACGGGCTGGTGGAGCTTGAGAGAAATATTGTCAACCCAAGAAACTGCTTGGCGCTCGCGGCTAAAAGAATAAAGATACCGGCACGGTGATCATCGCCTTCGACGGTTACAAGGTTTCGAATTCCGTCAGGTATGGTCTGACCCTAGTGAAGTGTTCGCTCTACATGAAAAAGATTTTTATATAATATGCTTGTGGTTGGCTTGGTCACAAAGCTGACGTGTGCCCCACCCTGGAAGAGACCGTGTGTAGAGGATGTGGTGAAATAAACGTGATTAAGGAACACAAGTGTGAACCCAGATGTGAACTTTGCGGTGGTCCACACCCCACGGCGGACAAGATGTGTGGACGGCATTACACAATTTCATACGTTGTCAGAAAAAGAAGAAATGAAAGAGCAATGGCAGCCAACGCTAAAAAGGCACAAGTCGACAATCCGTTCACCCTGCACTCATTCGAGCTGCACTCCACGGCATCAGCTCCAATGGACTACTCGAAGCCAACAGCAGCATCTCGCGGCAGGCCCAGGTCTAGAAATCGCTCCCAATCCAGAGGAAGGAGTTTACCTAGATCAAGAAGAAGGAGTGCATCCAGGTCCAAATCCGTGGTGAGGTCTGGAAGTCAGAGTCCATTGATCAACCCAGAATTCCAAGAAGGCATTGGTTCCACGCGGCTCGACAAAGTCAAGGGATTGGCAATGACGAATAAGACGCCAACTACCAGAGGACAAGCTTCCGACAACAGACGACTTGTCTGGGCCGATGGTGCGCGAACCGAACCGGTAAGTGTAATGCTTTGCGACCCACCCCCAGAGCAAAATAGGGGAATAGAGAGGCTAAAAAAAGAAAATGAAGAACTAAGGGAATTGAACAAAAATATGCTTACAGAATTAGCAGCAATTAAAAAACTTTTAGGTGAAACCAAGCAGGCCGAGAACAAAAAACACGCCAAAGAAAATGCCAGTTCCCGTGCCTATGGGTGATGGGGCCATGTCGGCCAAGCGCAGAGCCATCGAAAGTAAGCTCAAGAATACTGAAATGCGCATTGAGGAATTGAAACAAGTATTGGCCTCATTTCCAGATAAAATTAAAATTATCATGGACACCGTCTCACAGTTGACGATGAGTGTGGGACAAATGCACAGTACAATAAATGATTCTAGGAAAGGGCTTAAGGCATTTAGCGAAAGAGTGAAAACTCTTGAAATGATGAGTATGTTCGGCAACGACAGAGCACAGTGCGGACCATCGTAGCTCACAGACCCTATGATTACCCGCGCTGGGGATACGAATATCCAATATGGCCCACACTAAAAGAGAATTTCGAGTGTGCCAACGGAATTGCGGGGGGGTATAACAACAAACGTGCCACACTCCAGCAATATCTCAGATCACTACAACCTAAGCCAGATATAATAGCACTCCAAGAAACTGGTACGGATAAATCACGCTCACTGGTTATAGAGCTATAGAGTGCATAAACTATGGTAGAGGCTTCTATGTGTTTGTAAATGGGCAGCTGACACACATCTCTCACGATCTGGGCGTCAGGGACAGGAACTTATCTCATGGTGGAGGTATTAGTGCTGGTCTCATACAAAAATCAAATATGCAACAGCTTATTTGTCCTCAACATTTACAGTAACCCGAAGCACTACAAGCAACAGTTTAAGATCATTTTCGAGATAGTTACGAAACTCGCGGAAGCTAGGCCTCTAATCATAATAGTGCACTTAAACGCTGCTCATGAACTCTGGGGATATACTGCAACAAAACCAAAAGGCAGGAATCTATGGCATCATGCTGATGAGCAAAACCTGGTATTAATTATAGATAAAGGGTATCGCACAAGAATCGGCGATTCTGTCTGTACAGACACCACACCCGACTTAACCTTTGTCAAGAACGTAGAGCATCTCATATGGACAAATACTGGTCGTAACTTCGGCAGTGATCACTATGTTCTCGAGGTTAAGCTAGAGGTTGAGAATGGCTGCACTCGAGAATTTGAGGTTGCTGATTGGGAGGTCTTTCGCAGAAATAGAACGCAAAGCGAACCAAATGCTGTCAAACCAAGCCTCGAAGAGTGGTGTGATTCAACCAGGCATGATATCAAATCAGCCACCAGAAAGCTTCTCACTGACGCTAACGTAGAGGCCATAGACTCTAAACTAGCCCACTTATTTGAAGCAAAGCAGACCATTACTAAAAAAAATTGCGGACTCAAAGAGTAAATCGTAAACAAAGGAAAACAATAGCAAAACGGAATAAACAAACAGAACTGCGCTGCACCAAAATATGTAAGCAGCAGTGAGATGATTTTTGTAAGATTGATGGGCAGATAAAGAATGGCAAAGCATGGGTACTCATTAAGCACCTCCTAGATGAGCAAAACGCCATGTCCAACCAGAGACACTGTCTTGCCCAGGCCATGCACACAGCCATTAAAGAGCCACTCACCAGGCCCAATGCCAAATTTTAGTTAGACAGTGGAAGTTGTTGGATGTCCGATGAGGAACATTTTGCCACGAAAATTTTTCGAGTCAGTTCTTCACGAGCGGAGAAAACAGGTTTTTTCTAAGCGGCGCGAAACGAGGATGAGAGGAGGCGAACTCGAAACCCTTGCCGCTCCTCCGCGTAGCCTTCGCAAGCCAAACCTCTTCCCCACCCTCTCCAGCATCCGTTCATGAGGTGACGTGTCAAGATTTGCCCAAACAAGTCCAACCCCCGAGCACACGAGCAGCGTTGCTTTGTAGACCAGCATTATTTTGTGTGCTTCTGCCTGTTTCTGCGAGATGGTTTGAAAACGCTGGCTTAGACGCGGTAGAGTAGAGGAGCACTATTTGTGCGCGAACACGTAGGAGCGTTCCACGGCGGTCGTCTGGTCAGTGCGCTGACCGCGGGGACACGAACGCATGCGAAACGCTGGCACATCAGCCTCACATCTGGTAGCATTTCACGAGAAAAAAAATTAAAGAAACACGCGCACAATTTTTATTGCGTTTCATTATTCAGTTCAAGTTTTATTAATATCTTAAAGGAGTCGTGAAACGGCTGCTTTACAACGACAATACGGCACTATCGGCAGCCACATGCGCTAACTGTATCATCAGCCCGAGTGGACCCGCATAGGCGCCTTGTCTATCAAGGAACACGCAACTCTATGGCATATCGAGCACGCGCAAGAGACGTTCATCGGCGTCTGCCATACGCAATCCGCATCCCACAAGGACAATACCTAATATGACGTCAAAGTTCAAGTTAGCGCCGATTGCTTATGACAAAGACGCTGATGAGTGTCCCAATTTTACGCACTTGCACGTACCGAAGAGTTCCGCATTCCTCGATAGGTAAAGCATTTCTTATGAGGACGTCACCTAGTTAGTGCGTGCGGACGCCGATGGCTTCGCATTGTCGCTTTAGAGCGAGCGTTTCACGATCCCTTTGAAGCAACGAATACATAAACTACGCCTGTTGTGTTAAATAATTTTTGCCATGTCATGTCGTATACTGTTGGCAACGTCAGAGCAGAGCCGTCTACGTAGAGGACCAACATCATTGCATTGCCGTGTACGTATGGCCATTCATACGCCCAGGTCATGCCCTCACTCTCTAGGCGTGCGCCGGCAAAGGGGAGGGGGAGCAGCATTTATCTTGAAATTTGACCTATTTCCGCGGCGGCGCGTAGCGTTGCAAATTTTAGCAGACGTGATCATGAACGCTTCGTCTACACATTGCGCTTGTCAGCTCAAAATTGTCAAACCTGGTGAGTGCCTCTTTAAAAATCAAGGCATTGAAATAGTTACTAAACAACTCATAGACAAATACCTAACAGTCGCTAAGGAGCCAGAACAATTTCCATTAACGGAATACCGGGGCGCCCCTCAGCCGAAGCTGGATCAACCCTTCACTTTCTCTGAAACCAAAAGGGTGTTGAGTGAGTTAACCAGACAGTCTGTTCCTGGCCCAGACGGTGTCACTAACAAGTCACTCAGGAACCTCGACGAGCCCTCAGTTGAATTACTGACTGATTCTATTAACGAAGCATAGAATTTGGGTGAAGCTCCACATGAATGGACACTTTCTCAAGTCATACTAATACCGAAAGCGGGTAAACCTCGAAGTCTGGAGAACTTGCGACCAATGTCGCTAGCATCATGTGTAGGAAAAGTTGTTGAGCATGCATGTTGAGCAACAGGCTTAAGGATTTCTTAGAGGACAACAACATATATACCTACAATTTGTTAGGCTTCAGATCCTGACTATCCACTTAGGATGCCATGAAGCAGATTAAACACCACATTCTAGATGGATACTCTGGAAATACTAAAGCCATCCTCGGACTAGACATGAAGAAAGCATTTGAAAACATTAGGCACAAATACATCCTTCAAACGATAGAGAAAATTGGACTTGGATTGAAAATGTATAGTTACATAAAATCTTTCTTAGGGGCACGTACGGTGAGGTTAAGGGTAGGAGACACCAACTCAGACGTGCTTCAACTCGGTGATTGTGGAACCCCTCAAGGCTGGGTAATTTCTCCCGTCCTCTTCAACCTGTGCATGATCGGCCTGTCCAAGAAACAGCAATATCAGCAACATTCACCACACCATCTATGTTGATGACCTTACTATATGGTGTGCTGGTGGTAGTGAATGACAGGTACAAAATGCACTCACAGAAGTGGTGCAGTCAGTGGAGGAATACTTGAGGCCCACTGGTTTTAGGTGCTCGCCACAAGAGTCGGAGTTATTACTATTGCAAGAGAGTTTAATAGCGACGCCAGGTAGTAGGCAGGCAGCCGGTACGGACAGAAATGCTCGAGCGGTCCAGCGTCTCCAGCTCGTGCCCCCACACGCGCTTCGCACTTCGAGAGAGATGGTCCCACTAGTCAGTGCCTTGCGAATTCTCCACTACAATACCCCGGCGACGAAGACGAGCCATCCTGGCGACTCAAGGTGACGACAGAACAGGAGGGTCGTAGCAGGGCTTAAGGCGACTGAAGTGGACCGTCTCACGACCAAGGCGGCGCTTGTCCGTGGATGGCTTGAGTGGTTGAATCACATAGGTGAAAGAAGAAGGGTGCTGTATGACGCGATGAGGGCCCGTATACTTCGATGCAAACTTGGGAGTCCGTCCAGAATAATGGAAAGGCAGTCGGAGCCACACGAGAGAACCGACGGGGAAAGTGTCCTGAACAAGATCATGGTCGTGGCGATCTTTTTTGGAAGGCTTGATTATCAGCTGTGAAGGACCCTGCAAGCTGACGACACTCTTCAGCATGTTCTGCCATTTCAGAAACTGGGCTGAACTCGGAGGAATCAGGATTGTATGGCATAATTGTGTCGAGAGGGTTGCATGGGTCACGACCATATAAAAGAAAAAATGAAGAAAAGCCCGTTGTTGATTGAATCGCGGAATTGTAGGCAAACGTCACGAAAGGAAGGACAACGTCCCAATTGGAGTGGTCGGAATCAATATACATAGCGAGCATGTCTTCGAGGGTTCTATGGAAACGTTCCGTTAGGCCTTTTGTCTGAGGGTGGTAGGCTGTTGATGTGCGGTATACCGTACGGCATGAATGTAAGAGCTGCGGCAGAACTTCTGACAAAAAAACACGGCTCCTGTCACTCAGGAGCTGCCGCGGTGCACCATGACGAAGAACAAGCCGATGCAAGATGAAGGTTTAAACGTCACGAGCACTAGCCGAAGGTAGCGCTGCCGTTTTGGCGTACCTTGTCAGATGGTCGGCAGCCACAATCACCCATCGATTACCACCAACAGAGCACGGTAGCGGGTCGTATAGGTCAATCCCAACACGGTCAAATGGGCGTGCAGGACATGGTAAAGGCTGCAGTTGACCGGGTGAATGAATGTCTTGCGCTGCTGACAAAGGGAACATGAGCGAATGTGTTTGCGTACAAACGTGTACATACCCCGCCAGTAGTAATGTTGGCCGATTCGTTCATACGTCTTTAGCGCACCAGCGTGTGCGTGTTGCGGCTCAGCATGAAAATATTCGCAAATATCAGAACGCATATGGCTGGGTATGACTAGCAGCCATTTACGACCCACCACTTGGTAGTTGCGACGGTATAACAGGCCATCTCGTATGGCGAAATGCGTTGCTTGGCGGCGAAAAGCACGCGGGTAACCGGAAGTTGATGCATCAGAAAGCATAGTCAAGAGCTAGACAATCCAAGGGTCTTTCCGCTGTTCAGATGACATGTCTGAGACGCTGACGGCAGAGAGTGGAAGGCCAAGGGCTGATATTTCCGTATCATCAGATTTCACGGGTGATCGTGAAAGCGCATCTGCGTCAGAGTGCTTTCGCCCCGATCGGTAGACGAAGCGTTAATCGAATTTCTGGAGGCGTAGTGCCCAACGTCCGAGGCGACCAGAAGGATCTTTCAGTGAAGCCAACCAACAGAGTGCGTGATGGTCTGTTACCACGTCAAAAGTTTGGCCGTACAAATAGAGGCGAAAGTTGTTTAACGCCCACACAGTCGCCAGGCACTCTTTTTCCGTAACTGAATAGTTGGCTTCTGCCTTAGTGAGGGCGCGGCTGGCATAGGCGACCTCATACTCCGTAAAACCTGGTTTGCGTTGCGCGAGTACGGCACCTAGGCCGACGCCACTTGCATCCGTGTGTACTTCGGCTGGCGCAGTAGGGTCGTAATGACGCAGTATGGGTGGCGAGGTAAGGAGTTGGCGCAGTGTTGTGAAGGATTCGTCACAGGCTTCTGTCCAATTCGAAAGATCTGCAGGGCCAGCAAGGAGTTTGTTGAGTGGAGCGATGATGGAAGCAAAGTTCCGGACAAACCGATGAAAATAGGAACACAGGCCCACAAAGTTCCGTAGTTCTTTAACTGAAAGTCAGCTTAGGAAATTTTGCAACAGCACGAAGCTTGTCAGGGTCGGGAAGGATGCCGGCTTTCGAGACGACATGACCAAGTATGGTGAGTTGTTTAGCCCCGAAGTGACATTTCTTCAGGTTAAGCTGAAGCCTGGCGTTTGTAAGGCAGTGTAAAATTTTACGCAGACGAGTGAGATACGAAGTGAAATCGGGTGAAAAGACCACAACTTCGTCGAGATAGCACAAGAACATGTTCCATTTAAGACCGCGTAAAATGCTGTTCATCATTCGCTCGTATTTGGCGGGCGCATTGCAGAGTCCGAATGGCTTTACGGTGAATTCATAGAGACCATCTGGTGTGACGAACGCCGTTTTTGGACGATCAGACTCAGCCATTGGGACCTGCCAATAACCTGAGCGAAGTTCAAGCGAGGAAAAGAATTTTGCACCTTGGAGACAATCGAGAGCGTCATCTATGCGGGGAAGAGGGTAAACATCCTTCCTCGTAATGTTGTTTAGGCGCCTGTAGTCTACGCAGAATCGGATCGAACCATCCTTTTTTTGATGAGTGCAACTGGAGAAGACCAAGGACTACTCGAAGGCTTGATGACTCCACGCTGTAGCAAGTCGTCTTCTTGTTGTGCAATTCCGTGACGCTCCGCCGGGGACACACGCTAGGGGTGCTAGCGCAAAGGAGTACTCTTTCCTGTGTCAATTGTGTGCACAACAGCGTTCGTTCTTCCTAGAACCGCTTGGGGAAAGTCGAACGAACGCCTGAATTTGTGCAACAGGGTAACAAGCTGCTCTCGTTGAGCCGGGGCTAGATGGCAGTCATGAGAACGATGAAATGCATCGGACGACACACTGTTCGAGGCAAAGTGAGGAACCAATGCGTTCAGCTCCATATTCTGCTTGGTGTCGAAGAAATCGGCAAGCACGATAGTACCTTAATCGATAAGCTGAATGTGGCCGAGCGTCTCGTTGCCGCGCAAACTGAGGGGGCACGAGTTCGGATCGGAAATAAATATTCCGGTAGTGTCTTGACAAAGCGCAAGAACGGCGAATGGCAGCGATGTGTGATGGCAGCTACTGAAGATGTCAGATGGCGTGAATAGGGTGGTAGCGCCCGAAAGTGAAGTGCAGCAGGCAGGGACAAACTGGGCGCTGAAAGGAGGAAGGTCTATGTCCGTCGCGACGACAAGGTTAGCCACACTAGATACGGCCGCGTCAACAGAAGGTGCATCACGAAACGGTAACAGCTCCACTTAGACCAGAGCGCAGTCCACGACAGCGTGATGACGTGATGAGAAATCCCATCCTAGGATGACATCATGGGAACATGAAGCCAACACGTGAAATTCAATGATGTACAACACGTCTCGAATAACCACTTTTGCCGTACATTCCGCGATGGGCTCAATTTGTTGGGCGCTCGCAGTGCTAAGAGAAACTACGGGAGAAAGCATCGTCACTTTACGAAGAGAGCGGCCGAGTCTGCGACTAATCACAGATATCGCGGCACCGGTTTCGATGAGTGCAAGTGTTCGTACACCTTCGATGATTAAATCGATAAGATTGGCGGGAGATAGGCGAGGACCTAAACGATTAGATGATGACGCAGCTAGTGCCACCGTAGCTGCGGCAGTTAGTTTTCCGTCTCAATGGAGGTGGGTCGTCGACGCATAGGCGACACGGAACGACGACTTGGTGAAGGGGAAGGCGAGCGGGAAGTAAAACGTCGAGAAGCGGAGGTTCGGGTGCCGGAAGCAGCTTGCGCATTGCGTTCGTGAACTTCAGGTGGCACGTGAGGCGCGTGGCATGGAGGCCTAAACGAGTTGTCAGGGTGTCTTGGTGTATTAGCTGCGAAGCGCCGACGACATAGACGCGCAACGTGACCTGGAATCCCGCAAAAGTAACATATTGGCCGGATGTCAGCAGTGCGCCAAGGATTGCCAGCGTGCTGCTGTGTAGCTGGAAACGGCGTGGTGGAAGGTCGCACAGGTTGTGGCGTATAGAATGGCAGACGAGGCGGAGGCATGGCCGCGATGGCCGCATAAGTCAGTGGCGCGGCAACAGGTGTTGATTGAGAGGCAGGCGTACGTCATAATGGCATGTGCTCCTGAATAGCCTGTCTGATTGTCGGCGTTGGATGGTTTGTTGGTGCTTCGGTGGTCAGCAGATACCAGAGACACGAAAGCTGTCATGCGACCTCTTCACGTACATGTTCTTTTATCTGCTGCAGCAGGGTGCTGTCACCACTGACGGCCAGGGAATCGAGAGAGTCGTCTGCTGTTGTTGACCTCCGAACTAATGCACGTTGCTTGCGAATCTCTTTCAAGTTCTGGCCCAAGGTCACAAGTACGGATACGGTACTTGGGCCCTTTGCCAGCAACATTTGAAAGGCATCATCGTCCATTCCTTTCAAGGTATGCCTGATTTTGTCCTGTTTGGTAATATCAGAGTTAAAGCGCCGGCATAAATCGATAACATCTTCAATGTAGCTAGTGAAGTTTTCGCCCTGCCTTTGCGCTCGTCCGCGTAGGCGCTGTTCAGCACGCAGCTTGCGTACTGCGGGGCGATCAAACACAGCTGCAAGGGTAGTCTTGAAAGCGGCCCAAGTCGTAAATTGAGTACGGCGGTTTGTGAACCACAGGCTGGCGATGTCTTTGAGATAAAATGGGACGTACTCCAATTTAAAAAGATCGTCCCTTTTGTTGGCGGCGCTCACTTTTTCAAACAGCTGCAACCAGTCTTCCACATCTTGGTCCTCGGTGCCACCGAAGAAGGGGGGATCCCGTTGGCACAGGGTGGTAGGTACGATGACCAGTTGAGATTGGGCCGTGCTCTGCAGGGGGGGGGGGTGCCTTGCTCGGTCGTCTGATCAGGTATTGCTGATGCAGTGGGCAGCTTCCGGCTTCGAAGTTCCAGGTTTGCGTACCCAGCATCTCCACCACTTTGCAAGAGAGTTTAATAGCGACGCCAGGTAGTAGACAGGCAGCCGGTACGGACAGAAATGCTCGAGCAGTCCAGCGTCTACAGCTCGTGCACTCACACACGCTTCGCACTCCGACAGAGATGGTCCCACTAGTCAGTGCCTTGCGAATTCCCCACTACGTTATACAGAAAAGAGAAATGGGGGACCTAAGGGCTGGAAGCCACAATCCAAAAGTGACATACATATATTGACCGAAAACAGGGTACATATATTGACCTAGAACGGGGTAATTATACCCAGAGTCGACGCGATGAGTGTACTGGGCTTTTTATAGATGCAAATGGCAGCAATCACATGGCGCTCAAGAAGATTATCTTCAAGACAGAGGATGCATAACAGATGATCAGACTACTTCCAGGGAGACAAAAAAAAACATGAACGAGGACAATCTTATCAGTTTCATGAACTCTTTCGTATTATGTCATAATTCATATGTGGCTTCTATGTGTAACTGGACACAAACCCAACAAAAGAAGCTCAACGCGGTGATCAAGAAAGTCATCAAGAGTGCACTGGTTATCCCGCTTCGCACCAGCATTCAAAAGTTGCTCAAGTTAGGGGTACACAACACGACTAGAGAAATTGCGGAGGCTGTTGAGTGGTCACAAATAGCAAGACTCTCTACAACTTGCACGGGGAGACCGATCCTCGATACAATCATGATCAACCCTTTCATCGAGAAGGAGACGTACACCAAGATAACTCAGAACTTTGCTGAGAACATCATCGTTGCCCCGTTGCCAAGAAATATGCACCAAACCTTCAACATCGCCAGAAGGTTAGCCCGGGCTAAGGCTTTATTGACAGATTTGGATAAAGGAGGCAGTGGGGCTTGCTTTGTCGACTCACCCCCATATACAGACCAAAATAAGTTCGCCACGGTATTAGTTGACCACCAGGGCAGGTGTACCAACTGCGCTACAGTTTACAGTTCCAAACCGGAAGTCGCTGAACAGGTTGCTATCGCGTTGGTTGTAACAGATGATCAATACACCGAGATATACAGTGACTCAAAACCAGCCATCAGAGCCTTCAGCAGGGGCAGGATCACACCACAATCAGTTCCAATTAATAATAGTAAATAGGCCATTGATACACATTACATACATTGGTTCCCAGCGCACCTTGGATCACTCGATATCATTCCAATAAATTCAAATGAATCGGCCAACAGCATTGCCCGCCAACTTACGGACCGGGACGCTTTTACACGTGGCTTTGATTCTGTTGGATTCGAAAATCTACAACAGGATACGCCCATGACATATATTGAAATTACTAAACATTACTACCTGGGGAGGAGAGAGTTTGCACCCGCTCACATTAGACTAAACCGAGCACAATTGGTCACACTCAGACAATTACAGACACAGTCTTATTAATCCCTGGCACACGTAAAAGAATAGTACAATATAAAAGATATGGAGGCTGTTTGCAAGGCATGTAAGAAAGAAGTATGCACGCTTGACCATATGCTCTGGGAATGTGGGTCACTTGGCCGTGGCATTTCCCGGAAACGGTTTACAGGAATGATAGTTTCACGACCATATCCCCCAAGTTCTGGCTGTCCAGTACACCCATGACAGGGCTAAGAGGCTTGATCTCCCAGTCTCAACGTGGGAGTAGCCAGGCAGGTGGCTACACCCTGTACAAGACGTATAAATAAAGTTATTTCTATCCATCCATCGATCCATGCTCTCAGAAGTGCAGTGTCAGTACGATTAGCCTGAGCTGCAATATATTATTTTCAACACATTGGCGAGAAGCACATAGCTTTGAATAAAACAAAATAACCCCACGCTTTTCGGCTAGGCATCCCTGCAAATAACATTGTTCTCAGTATTGTGTTTAGAATCTGTGTTGTTACCTGCGTGTCTAATCTTTTTATGACTAACTAGATCAGCTTCCAGTTGTGGTAAGCGCGTGCGTTCTAAGAAAACACCATTTACAGAATCACGTTGGAAAGTAAACTTAGTTTACGTTTCAAAAGAGGTAAAAGCGTTGCAGTGACAGGCACAATATTTCAGCAGCTGTTGGCCAATAATGAAAGCATGAGTCAAACATTTCAGCAAGTCAACTTTCTTCGGAAAGTTGTCACGGATGACAAATTAAGAGTGTGAACTACCCTTGGCCTTGCTCGCCTACTGTTGATCAGATGACACATGAAAAAGAGTACGCATGCTGGTGCTCCCAAAAGCACTCATTGATAAAAAAGAAATTACGCACCAGTGGATAGCACTCGCAATACACTTCGCATCACATGTACACATACAATAGATACATATAGAAGACTAGTAAAACTAGACAGCTGAGAAGTGCTGGAAGTCACAGTAGCAATGTTAGAAAAATAGGCAGTGAATAATCATAGCAGCCAAATCTGCATAATAAATTTTCCTACGATGTTTATTCACAAAGTAATGGTCATTTCCCATTCTTTAGGCATTTTCACGTCAGACTGAAGAGTTGTGTGCACAGCACAATCTGCTATTTTTTAGTGCAAGCACTGAAGTGATTATTCTGGCTCAGTAGTCATCTGCTTGACGGGCAATGCAGACAACAATGTTGGTAAATATTGTTCATTCCGCCTGTTGTTGGGTGCACACTGAAGTTACACTCTAGCATACAAAAGAATCACTAGCTTTTTCAATTTACGAGGAGTTGTGCACAGGTAATGGACCAACTGTGAAGAGTGAAACAGGTGTCGGAACACGGTATTGAGACTTTCGAAATGGCTCCAGAATTGTGTACGACAAAGAGTGGAGCACTACCCCAAGCATCTAGACCAACCAAACTGTTCAAGTGGATGGAATATTGCAATTAATAGAGGACTAACAGCTTGTGGTCTTTAGAAGAAAGTTGCCCTTGTTGGTCTCACTACACTTTTTACAATTGTAGCCGGTCTGCCAAGATATCACAAAGCTAGGTTCCAAATATGCTTAGCGGCACTCCAACACTAAAAGACACCAAGTAGATGAGCGTTTTTGGATTGCTGCGGATAAAACATAGATGATTTCTTTTCGCACACTGTTGCAGACGAGACGATGCTTCATAGTGTATGCAATTGCAGAAACAACACAGTGGTGCCACCCCCCCCCTTTCACAAAAACCGAAAAACAATACAAGCAATTACCTTACTCCAGTTAGAAAATGATGGCTACCATTTTCGAAGTAAAAAAAATAATTTTTACTCTTTAATTCACGAATTGTAGGCCACACTTACAGCTTACATATACTGTAAAACACTCACCACAGTAATAAGTACGATAAATATTAATGACGTCACAAATTCTCACCCTGAATCGGCCTCCTACATGACAACGTGCACCCTTGCACCACAGTCAGAACCAATGGGAAAATAATATATTTTGGTAGAGAACCCTAATTGCTCATCCTACTGTCGTGTACAAGCATCGTGCGATTATTTCCTTTTCGTTCACTTGAAACAGTGGCTTGGGGTACGATTTGAAGAGAGTGAGAAATTCACGATCACCGTTCGCAACAGGTTCAAGTACCAAGTGACGATCTATTATTCAGATCGACAAAAGAAACTACTCTGACGGTACAAGAAGCACTAAGACGTTAGCAGTGATTCTGTAGAAAAGTGAAATAGGGTCTCGCTAAACAAAGCCTACCAATAAAAACTTTTGCTAATGGATATTTACTTGCTTGGAACCAAATGGCTCTTACTTCTTGAATGACCTTTGAAGTTTAGTTTTTGTGCTAATGGTGCGTAATCATCAAAGACAATGCTCAAACGATGAACAATGGCAAAAACTGAATTCACATTTTTATTCTTCACTACTTCCTAACTTTCTGCCTAACTTTTAACAAAGGTATCTTATAAAGCTAGTCCTTCTAGCTACATATTTCATAGCAGTATCAAGGAGACAGCTGTTAGCAGACAGTCCAATCATCAACGTGTACAAACACTGGCCAACTTTTTATTATGCCTACTGAGAGCCCTCAGTCATTGTTCTGTTAAAAATTAACACACCTTTAAAAATGCCTTGCCATGCGTCAGGTATTTTACACAGAAGAAATAATTGATTTATAGATATGTGGGGTTTAACGTCCCAAACTCTACATATGATCAAGAGAGACACCGTAACGGAGGGCTCCGGAAATTTCGACCACCTGGGTTTCTTTAATGTGCACCGAAATGTCAGCACACGGCCATACAACATTTCCGCCTCCATCGCAAATGCAGCTGCCGCCGCCGGAATTCGATCCCGCAACCTGCGTGTCAGCAGCCGAGTGCCTTAGCCACTTGACCACTGTGGCGGTGCCATAGAAGAAATATTGTTACAGTAAAGGTTGTTATTTGAGCTCGATTAGGAGAAAGCGCACAGCCCTGCGTATTTCTATTGGGGAAATCCCTGGACAATTTGAACACATTGGTGTCCACAACAGCTAATTCAAACTGAAAGCCTCTTCTTTTCGTTGCTGCTCGCACAAGTCTCTCCATAGTGGTCAAAACATTTAGCAAAAACAAACCAAACTAAATTTACTAGAGAACGAAAACAACCTAATAGCAGCATTTCTCAGCAGATGAGATTTTAGATGCTGACTGGAGTCCTTGGACAAGCAACGAATGGTGGTCATGCAGTCACAGTCGAAGAAATAAATAGGAATGCAAATCACTGATTACTTCTCATTTTGATTGCATAAACTGTGTCATGTAAACAAACATGTTTCGAAGCAAAAATATTGATATATCTTTCAACACTAAGGCTCACTGCTTGCGTGCATGTCGGTGCTTGTTTTTGGCGTATCATCAGCCTAATTACAGCCACTGCAGGACAAAGGCTTTTCCCATGATCGGCCAATCAGCTTGGTCCTGTACTTTCTGCGGCCACGTTATACGTACAAACAATTTAATATCATCGGCCCACCTAGCCTTCTCTCTTCACTTCATGCGTTTACCTTCTCTGTGTATCAGTCGGTTACCCTTAATGACCACCGGTTATCCTGTCTGCGTACTACGTGCCCAGCCTATGTCTATTTCTTCTTCTTGATTTTAACTACGATATACCTAACGCGGATTTGTTCCCTGACCCACTCTGCTCTCTTCTTGTGTCTTTAGGTTGCACCTATCATTTTTCTTTCCATCGCTCACTGCGTCGTGCTCAATTTAAGCTGAACTTCTTCATAAGCCTCCAGGTTTTTATTCCGTTTGCAAGTACCGGCCAGACGCAGCTGTTATATTTTTTTAGTACATACTGCCGATCCCTTTAGTGATTATTGTAGGAAGGACACAAACTCTATTTATATAAGGAAAAAGACAAAGGAAAAAATAATGCAAAATAACATAACGTTTTTTCTTCCTTTTTGTGCATGAATGCCAATGTTAAGGTAAATCTGAAAATTCACATATGATAAACATTTAAACACAACTGAGAAATCTGTTTAACACTGACACATCATATCATATCAATATACTTGCGATTACACAATCATATATTGGTACGTATGCTCTACAAAAAATACAAAAATAGCATACATTCTAAGTAGAGGTAGTAGAATGCGCGCAGCAGGTTGAATACTAATAGTAATATACATCACTAAGCAAAGGCGCAAAATATTTGTAGTTTTATGTTTGTGCATCTTGCAAGTAATTTTCCATTAGTGATAAAAGGTGGTTAGTGAGGTGGTATTGGTAATAGTGGAAGGTAAGTCGTTCCAGTGTCGTACGTCTAGCGAATAGAAAGAGTATTCAAAACAATTTGTATGGAAGCTGTATTCATTTAGGGTGTATGAGTGCTTTAGTCGAGTTATTTTTGAGTCTGAAATGGAGATGTACTTAGAATTATTAACATTTAGGTTGTTATGAATTAATTGATGAAGCGGTTTCAATCGGGCAACCGCAGCACGGTTTTCAATTGTGAGTAATCCAGCCGATTTTAATAAAGCACTTGGAGAGTCTGAGACGTGATATTTATTGAATATGAACCTTATAGCTTTTCTTTGCACTCCCTCTATAACGGTGAATAATTTATTAGTCGAAGGAGACCACCCCGGGATAACATATTCTAATACTCATCTAACAAGTGTATTATAACCTAGTAATTTAGTCTCACGGAGCGCTTAACGAAGGCGTCGCTTAAGAAAAAAGAGCTGCTTATGTGCTGTTGAAGTAAAGTTGTTCACATGGCAATCCCATCTAAGGTCAGACACTACTGCTTTCCCAAGTACTTGTGCTGCGCGACTACTGCTACTGGGTCATTGTTTATGGCATAAAAAAACTCCTGTACGTGTTGTTTCCTTTTTATTCGCAAAATAACTGTTTTTTTAACATTAAGGCTCATTTGACAGTTCGCACTCCATGCGGAAACTGTCATCAGTGCATTATTTCATGTTACATGGCCGACTGGAGAAGTGATTTCTTTGAAGAGTAAACAGTCGTCAGCAAAAGTCTTATGTTAACTGGGATGTCGGTGGGTAAGTAATTGATGAAGATGAGAAATAGTGCAGGAGCCAGAACGCTACACTGAGGAACTGCGGAGGTGACATGAATTAGTTTAGAACTAATGTGGTTAATTTGTGCAAATTGCGTCCGGTTGGATAGGTAGTTCTTTATCAATCCTCTAATGGGCCAGTTGCCTAATGTGTGTTCATATTTCAGCATTAGTTTTTGGTGTGATACTCGATCAAAGGCCTTTGAAAAATAAAGAAAGTTAAAGTCTGTCTGATTTTGTTGATCACTACTACCCGAGATTTCATGTATAATTTCAAGAAGTTGAGTGACTGTGGATGATCCCTGTGGGAACCCATGCTGCCCTGGCGATAGAATGCTATTCTGCTCGAGTTAAGTATTTATATGTGTGAGGATGATGTGCTGAAGTAGTTTGTATGAGGCGCTGGTGAGGGAGATGGGCTGAAAGTTAGAAGGTTCGGTTTTATTTCCTGACTTGTGGACTGGGATACTTTTTTCGATTGTCCAATCATTTTGTAGAGTACAAGTTGCTAACGATTTTTGATACATGATTGTTAGATAATAGGATATTTGCTCAGCATATTTTTGAAAAAAGGCACTTGTAATTTTGTCTGGTTTGGGGCTTTTTTTTTTTTTGCTGTCTAGCTTCAGTAGCACACTCAACACACCACTTCTGCCCATGTTGAGTGGTGCTAGAGCTATGTTAGAGGAAGTTTGAAAGCACGGTAAGTGACCATCATCGGCTGTAGAAACGGAATGAAAGTATTCATTCAGTACGTTAGCTCTGTTTTCATCTTCCCGTGCAGACTCAGAACTGGGGTTGGCCTTTTGCAAAAGATAATTCCAGAATTTTTGCGGAGAGGACTTCAAAACGTTACTGAGGGTGGTACGAAAGTATTGATCTTTAGCTGCTTTCACCTTTGCTTTTATGGATTTTAAGGCTAGTGTGAGCGTGTTTTTGTGAGTTGTCTGGGAATTCGTTTTCAAGTGTTTTCTTAGCCATTTCACCTGTCTTTTTTTTGTGGATGATGTCGCGTGTAGTCTAAGGACTACGTGTTTTTTGTTTTTTTTTTGTACGGGAGGGCACAAATGTATGAATGCAGTGCAGTACAAATGATTTGAATCTTTGCCAAATAATCTCTACCGGGAGCGTCGGAGAGATGTTCGAAAGCACTTAGTTCATAAAGAAGATAGTCGAGTATGCTGTTATCATCTGCCTTGCTGAAATCGGAGTAAACGGTGATTTGTTTTTGCCGTCAACACGCATTGTGTAGAGGGAGCGAGCATAAGCTGATTTGGTGGCCCGAGATACTATCAATTAGTTCAATTTTTGCATCGTCTGCTGAAAAGTGTTCACCTAAACATACTAGGTCAAGAATGTTAAAAGTTGTTGCTTGTGTGCGTGTTGGTACTGTCACGATTTGACCCAGAATAACTGCGAGGCTCAAGTCTATAAGCATATCAGAGCATGAGCTTCTGCTTTCCATGGTGTGCCAATTTATATTTGGCAGCTTAAAATCGCCAAGTATGATTAGCCTAGATCAAAACAAGTGTTTGTGCATGTACGCATACAATGAACGCATCACCTCGATATTGGCAAAAGGGCTTCTATATACGCAGCCGACATTAATCGGGTGAGGATTTCCTCTTGAGCGTTAGTAACAGATTATGATTCATGGTTGGAGAATGCTTGCGTATTGTGATTCACCCATTCATATTCTTCCTTGTTCTTCTAGTTATTTCACTCTCATGGTTCGGCTCCGCGATTGCTACCTCTGAAAGGCGTGTCTTGCGTAATAAAGGGACGAGTTCCTGCACAGTTTTTTTCTTTATAACTTTGATAATGTCACTCCCAACATGCACGCGGTATCAGTAACTATTTCAACACAACTATAGCTATACCTACTACTGCTTTGCAACAGTCTGTACAATCACAGCATTCTATACAAATTTGGAAAAAAAAGTGCTGTAAATATGCACTACTGCAAGCTCATTTGTTACGTTGTTATATGTGACACTCTATGCAAAGTTCGACACGTAGAGTTAGCAGTATGGGAACCCCATGACATGCACTGTCCAAGAATTTGGAAGCCTGCACATTTCCTCTGAACTGAGTAATTCATAAAGCAAGAAACAACAATCTGTGCACTCCATTTCGTACAGCTTGAACATACCGTATGCTATCACTGCTTCTCAGTATAAGGCTTCCATTTGTCCGCCTGGCATCTTGGTGGCGCATGGGGTTGTCACTACGGCAACTGTAGAACTTCTTATTGCTGGATGTTGGTAACTTGGAAAACAATAGTCTCTCTTTAGTCCAATATTCCGAGAAAAAGAAGAGAGTCATGAGCAGGGGAAGACAGAAATAGTTGAACAAAATATGGTCATTAAATAAAGTGTCTTCAGCCATACCTTGCGAGGATTTTGGTCCATGAGCTTGCTTTTAGTGATGACACAATCTCCGCTGACTTAAAATTGGTTCAGAGTGATGAGACATCCAAGCGTACACTGATATGAGCATTCCTTGGAGGCTGCTGTTGGATTGCAAGAAAAAAAGTCCTGGTTACTTTCGTGCAAGCGTGAACAGATTTGTGGTGCATGGCTAAGAAGAATGTATATGAAAACACTGATTATAAGAAAGGTAGTGTGGACATAACGTTGCTGTTTTTGCTAATTTGTCTTGTGGCTGACATTAAACTGAATTTGTTTTAGCGACGTTTTCAAGAGGACAAAGCTAGTTAGTTCCCCAACTGGATGGACTATGCGGTTCATGCAAATGAAATATGCTTCACTGTAAACTTACGAAAAACGAACATATGCGTATGTGTGCCAGAGGTTCACATGGCTCTGCTACGTATTGAATTTATGAGCATGTATTGCAGCAGACTCAGTTTGAGCAGAAACAAGTAGAACTTATGCTGTGATCTGTGCTACAAATTTTAGCAGTAAAGATATTTTCAGCGAATATGACATTAATCTCAAACATTCACAAGGTGTGCATCTCATTAGCTGTACATGTTGAAAAGCCTTATGAAATGACAAAAACTGTAGCGCATGCAAAAAAAGGGCCGTGTTCAGACGCAAAGCAGTGCATTTTCACTCACCGGCGAACACGCCCACATCGTGCAACATTATTTCTCTGCTACGTATTGAATTTATGAGCATGTATTGCAGCAGACTCAGTTTGAGCAGAAACAAGTAGAACTTATGCTGTGATCTGTGCTACAAGTTTTAGCAGTAAAGATACTTTCAGCGAATATGACATTAATCTCAAACATTCACAAGGTGTGCATCTCATTAGCTGTACATGTCGAAAAGCCTTATGAAATGACAAAAACTGTAGCGCATGCAAAAAAAAGGGCCGTGTTCAGACGCAAAGCAGTGCATTTTCACTCACCGGCGAACACGCCCACATTGTGCAACATTATTTCTTCTTCCTAGGCACTCTCCGAGCATTTAATTTGCACGCTGGAGGCTGCGTAGCCCGACTTCGGTGAAGCAGAGCAGCTGACATGGTTCACAGCCAGTAGACACATTCGCTTCGTCATAGCGGCCCGTAAAGACTGACACATAAGCTCGCAATTACCTCTCAAAGCGGAATTAAAAGGGAGCTCGCAATGCCGATTGACAAAAAGTACCGCGGACAATCTGAACAAATTAATCGACAGAAACGCAATGCCAATGAGCTGCTGCTTTTCGAGCATCAGGATGATTTCAATACTTGAACTAAAACAATCACCGCTCTTGTGTTATTACTAAATGTAATACAAAACATTTTCTTTCATTTTTTACGACAAACAACGTACTAACTACTCTTTTAACAGTCTTTTTTATACATCCTGAAATAAAAATTTTAGCTATGTTAAGCACTCTTATTAGGGAAAATGCACACTAACTTATCCGACCGCTAAACGAAGAGTCAGTAGTTTCACTATACGCGCATATGACGAAACTCACTGTGGTTGATCTTTTCGTCTTCTACGGCCATTGCGGGAACTTGAGAGTCTCCGGGGCCAGGAGGCACTCGTTCTCCGGAAACCCAGGCACAACCCTCGCAGCGGCCAGTCGGAGAGTTGCGGTACAGCGCCATCTACAATATCTTCACTTGTATGCAGTTTGTATGTACTTCTATGAGACAGCGCCGTCAATTATTTTGGTCGGGAGATACTGTCTCCTTTTCTTTCTTGTCTCTTTTCTCAATTATGCGTGATGAATGACAAGGTTAGACGAAGAGAAGCTTCGCCCCTAAAAAAACCGAACTCGTCGCAACTGTTACATAGCCATCTGCCCAGCCACGGCAAGCATACGAAACAACTGGTGACTGGAACATATGTATTGTTTATTGACTCTTGCAGACTCATAATGTAGCTAAACCTAAGGAGCAGGGAGAAAGGAAAAAAAAGGCAGAAAACAGCCATCGTTTCTGCGATTGAAATAAGCACAGTCACACAGTGCTGTTTGCAACAGTGTCCGAGAGTGTACAAAATGCCTAATATTTCGCGTCTGTTCAAATTCGCAGTAATGAGAAAAAGCGAAGTGGTAAAATACGTAGTCCGTGTTTCCAAACTAAGATATACTCACGGTGTAGAATCCGTCCTTACGTCAAATTTAAAATAGCATCCAGGAACTAGGTAGTTGTTCTTGTGACCCAATATGTACTTATTCTGAAATGACGATTAGATGATCTCGTTAAGGCTTCCGAACCAGACAATGCATCACACAGTCCAAGCATCACATCTATATACACAACAATCGCGAGACTGATCAATCTTGTCGTGTTCCTTTGTTGCACAAGGTTTACATAGATGAAACTATTACTGTAATTTATATATGCTGATGTCGCATATAAAAACATGGTGCTTGGGGTGATTAAAATATTTCCCGAGATATTTCATTAGAGCCATTGACGCCCTGCAAAAAAAATAGCACTGGCTTAGCTCGGCTATACTGAGATATTGTCACGGGGTCGTCACGTTGACCAAGGTAGCAGAGTCAATGTTCAGATAAAGCTGGTTATTCGGCCTAACTTGTTGCCAGGAAACTGAACGTCAAATAGGTGACCAGTTAAAGAGTGAGGGATCGTGGAATGCACCGTCTGCCGCCGCTTTTCTGTTCGAGAAATGTAGACGACAGCGAACCGCTCCCCTGCAAGCCTCTGAATATTCGGGATTCGCATGCGCGGTCGCTCATTTATCTTCGTCCTGATAAACCATGGTTGGTTGTTCAGCCTTTGGCCGTTCTAACTCGAGCGTGAAGGGCGAACGCCGGTATCGGTTTCTATAGAATGAAGAAAGAAAAATAAGGTAGGCCGCGGCTGTGAAGAGAGCCACAGTGACATGTTGGAAGCCTCAAGTTGGGTACCCCATCTGCTATCCAAACTGGCAGTACACCCAAGCAGCATAAAAGGATTGCAGATCAATTTAGTGCAATAAAAAAGTTTCTTTACCATTCATGGCTTTCGTAACTTGTCGTTGTTGCGCTTACGGTTAGCAAAAACAAAAAGAACAACTTTTAAATCAGTGGCATTGCACAGAGAAGCGTTTTTTTTTAACGGAGTGGTATTAAAATGCGCGCGCGCGGCTGCTAACCCACGTGGGACGTCGAACCGGAAGCCGTCGTAACCCACAGTTTCCTGCGATTAGCCATATTACCAGTCACCTATATTGCAGCAACACGCAGTCACTAATAGTGACAAACACAGCGTCGGTCGGCGATCAACTGCAAAGTGATAAAGCGCGTCGACACTTCACACTCGTGCCCTAGAATATTATAGCGTTATCGCTAGTGGCAGCATAGGTTCTAGAATAATCTTTATTGTTCGCGAAGGTGGCGTTTTAAAGTCTTAAAGTCGCGAATCTTTTCGAAAACTTCAGGTGTGGTTTGCAATGAGAATTACGGACAGTGTAACTGGCCGATAACGAAACTTTAAAAAGGAACATAGAAATTCCACTTTATGAAAATGGGCATCGTTCCAATGCTTCACCAGAAGATAGAAGTACTGCAACAATTGATTGATTGATATGCAAAGTTTACCATCCCAAAACCACCATGTGATTATGAGAGCCGCCATGATGCAGGGCTCCGGTAATTTTGACCACCTGGGGTTCTTTAACGTGCACCCATGTTTGAGCACACGGACCTACAACTTTTACGCCTCTATCGGAAATGCAAATGCCGCAGCCGAGATTCGATCCCGTGACTTGCGGGTCAGCAGCCCAGTACCTCAGCGACTAAACCGCCGACCACAACAACAGTTAAAGAAAGTACAAGCAATACATTAAGATACCGCAATAACAATAACAACAAAATACATCCTGTCATTTCATTAACGTGCATGGATCGCTCGAGGCGCGTGACATGAACAACTTCAGGTCGCGATCGCTGCCGTTGAGAGTTTGTGAGGCCATCGGTGACAACCTCGTAATCGAGTGTGCCGTGATGTCGAACCAAGCTGTGTGGTACGAAGTACCGTCACAAAAGTCCACGTCGGCGTCCATGCCCAAAGACGTTCACCGGGCTGGTATTCCACGAAGCATCGCTGCAGATTGAAACAGCGGCTGTCGGTCGACGTACGTGGCTGGCATGTCAAGGATTGTCTCTTTTAGATGCTTGGGTCTGTGGGTGGTACGCTGTCATGTGGCGGTGACTTGTCTGGCTCTATGTCAAAATTGCTTGGGTTATTTCAGCAGTAAATGACATACCTCTATCGGTGATGAAAACCTCCCGGGCGCCGGGACTTGGCACGACGTTTTACACGAGGAATTCAGCTACCTCAGATGCGCTACCTTTGGGCAGGGCTTTCGTCTCAGCGTAGCAGGTAACGTGGCCGGTAGCTGTGACGATTTATTTGTTTCCGACAGCCGACGTCGGTAACAGCCCAAATAAGTCCACACCAATTTGCTCGAACGGTTGGCGAGGCGGTTCGATGGGCTGCAGTAGTCCCGCTGATCTTGTCGGCGGTGTCTTGCGTCATTGGCAGTTCCGGCATGCCCTCACGTAACGAGCGACATTGGCGGCAAGGCGTGGCCAGAAGTATTTCTTTCATAATCTGGAGAGTTTGTGGGAAAAAACTAAGGTGGCCAGCCATTTGGCGGTCGTGCAGGGCGTGCCAAGTTTTCCATGGTCGCATAGTCGAAGGTACAGCGTCATGGTAGTCGGTGTCAGAGTGTTTTTTTTTTCGGACTTGTAAAGTGTCAATTTTTACGAGAGAGAACATGGGAGCGCGTGGCCTGCGCACTCCGGCGGCTTCTGGCAGCATGTTCAAGCGGGAGCAATAGCAACCACATTCTCCTTTTGCGTCCTCTCGCGGTGAGCAAAACAACCATTCGTTGCTTATACGGCACCAACGGCAAGGTTGCGGCCCTTGAAGGGGTAGGGAGTTGCCTTGAAAGGGGAGGAAGTAGCAATATTGCCAGCGGTTCCAACTGCACTGATATATTGTTTTGCTCACCGCGAGATGACGCGAGAAGAAATGTGGTTGCTCTAGCTCCCACTTGAACGCACTGCCAGCAGCCGCCAGAGTGCGCAGGCCACACGTCGCCATGTTGTTTTTCATAAAAAATGACACTGCGCATGACGGTAATGTTGAATTCTTGAATTATTAGGCTCCACCACGTGGGGCGATCTGAAGGGTCCTTAAAGTTAGCTAGCCAACACATGGCGTGCTGATTGATCACATCATTGAAAGGTGTGCCGTAGAGATCAGAGCGAAATTTCCACACTGCCCAGATGATGTCAAAGCAACTTTTTTCTGTTGTGGAATAGTTGGCCTTGGCCTTAGATAGCAACTTGCTAGCATAACTGATAACCCTTTCTATATTCTGTTTGACATACAACATGTGTGACACTGTGGAAGTTAGAGAAAAGGGGGGTTAGCAACATGTGTTACTACGCGCATCTCGCGCTTGGCTGCGGCTGGCTACAGACGAAAACACTAAGAAGCGAGAAAAAACAGACGCTGAGAGAACCATATCAAGTTATCGACGGCCGCATAACGGGGCTTGTTTTTCTAGGAGAACCTAAGTATCTTTTTTTATTGCTCAGCCCAAAGGCGAAAGGAAATCATATCCCGTGTAGTGGAGTATACGCACCAACGCGTATGCGCCTTCGGTAAATAACGAAAAGCCCCGTGCTCTGATTGCGCGAGAGCCAGTGCCGCCTTTTCCAGACTTGCCGTACAGCCGTTTTTTGTTGCAATCTTGTTGCGGCTTCTCTACTCGAATAAACATCATCACATTTGGTGGACTGCTGAGATCCCAAGCAGACCTGGAGCTCCGCTCTCGCAAGTTGGCCGAGAGACCACCACGAAACTTTACTGACGCACTCACCAACCAGCCGATCCCAGCCCAGCCAGCACCATCGGCTGCCCCGTCTACCTGCCCCAGCGCTACCCGCCAACAGGACCCACCAATCTTCAGCGGCAGTGGTGAGCAAGACGTCGAAGACTGGGTCTCCTTGTGCGAACGCGTGAGTGCCAGCAACAAGTGGTACGACGACTCAAAGCTCGCCTACGTTATCTTTTACTTGGCAGATGTAGCTAAGCTTTGGTATACCAACCGCGAAACTGCCATCACCAATTGGTCCTCCTTTAAGACCCTCGTGACTGAAGCGTTCGGCCGACCAGAGGTCCGCAAGCTCCGCACGGACCAGCGTCTATGCCACCGAGCCCAGCAGTCTGGCGAGACGTTTACTAGTCACATTGAGGATGTGCTCGACCTCTGCAGGCGTGTTAGCCCATCTATGCTTGAAGAAAAGAAAATTTGGCAGATTCACAAGGGTATTGAGGATGGCGCATTTTAGATGTTGTTAACGAAAAGCCCGACCACGGTGGCAATGCTCGCAAGTCTGTGCCAGAGCTTCGATGAATTGCGCCGTCAGCGTTCCATTGCCCGACAGTGTACCACCACCAGATTCGATCTCAGCCGTCGCACTCGCAAATGCCGACGTTCACCAAGAAAGTCTGTCCAACCAAATCAAAGACTTCATCAGAGAGGAAGTTTCTCGACAGCTCTCCCTGCTGCCGCATAGCGACGCGCCCACCGCAAGCCTGCCTTCGACACTTCAGCAGGCCATACGCACTGAAATTTCCCATGTCCTCCCTACGGTGCCGGCGCCTTACCCACGCACATCAGTAGCACCTGATCTCTCAACTGTCGGCTACGCACCGCCTGCGCCACCTTCACCCCTCAGCTATGCAGCTGCAGTCACAAGGCCCCACCGCATCCAGTCTCCTTCTCGGCTCCACCTCCTCCGGCCTCGCCTTCGGTATACAGACCCCCACCTCGCTTTTACCGTCCATCTAATGAGCGGCGCACCAATTACAACCGTCCATCTGCTTCACCTGTGGCATTGCTGGCCACGTTGCACGCTTCTGCCGCTGCCGTCCCACACCTGCGTACGCCTCCTTTGGAAGTCCTACCTACGCATCGCAGCAGGCCACCACATCTGCATATGAACCGAGGCACTCCGACTCGGATCGTTGCCCATCAACTGCTCGTCCCCCCCCCCGTCGCCAATCGCCATCGCCTATGCGTCGTCGACCACCTCCTAAGAAGGGAAACTAATCAGTGCAGTTCCGGAGGCAAGAACTGCAACTCCTGCGCAATCAGGAAGGCCTCCATTTTCGCCGCAAAACGTTGTTGATGTCGATGTTTAGGGAGTCACCACACTGGCGTTAATTGATACTGGGGCCACCGTTTATGTAATGAACGCAAAATTTTGTCGCAAACTGAAGAAAGTGACCACATCTTTCTGTGGCATGGTGCTGTCCACAGATAGTGCGCAACGCATTCATCCCTCGGCTGTGTGTACGGCGCGCGTCATCATCCAAGACGTTTTGTACATCGTCCAGCTTTTTGTTCTACCATCTTGCTCTCATGACCTCATCCTGGGTTGGGATTTCTTATCAGGTCATGAAGCTATCATCGATTGTTCCCGTGCGGAAGTGTCCCTTGTGCCAATATGTGATTTTCCCTTGACCGACCGTTCTCCTCTGCTCAGCAAACTCATCGCTGACGACGACATCACCTTTCCTCTGGAAGCTTCAGTCCCTATTAGCCTCTCATGTATAGCGCAGCCTGACGCCACGGTGGTGTTTACGCCATCTCCGGTTTTTACTGAACGCAAGGGTATCGTTCTCCCATTTGCCGTTCTTAAATTTGCGTCTGGTTTAACCGTAATGCTGTTTACCAACCACTGCATCTACCCCATTGGCTTACTCAATGGTGAAACCTTGGAACATATACAACCTGTCGACCATGTCGATGATAGTATTCTTCCCGACGAAACCCCATGTCACAATACCGCAATCACTCATGCGTCTGAGCCATCAATATCTTTAGCCTTTGACAATGCCATTGACGAAGACCATCCCTCCTCACATCGCCGCCAACATGTTGCTCTCCTTAACAAGTTTCGCTCCTCTTTCGACTTACAACAACCTGCTTTAGGCTACGCTACGACTGTCACTCATACTATTGACACCGGCTCACATTTGCCTCTGCGACAGCGTCCTCACTGCGTTTCCGCCGAAGAGCGCCGCGTCATCACGCAACAAGTAGATGACACGCTTAAACGTGGAGTCATACAGCCTTCTCAAAGCGCTTGGTCATCACCTGTGGTTCTGGTAAAGAAGCAAGATGGCACCGTTCGATTTTGCGTGGACTATCGCCGCTTAAACTAGATTACGAAGAAAGATGTCTACCCGCCACCATGAATATACGATGCTCTTGACTGTTTACAAGGCACCGAGTACTTTACATCATTGGATCTGCGTTCTGGGTATTGGCAGGTGCCAATGGTTGAATGTGATCACCCTAAAACAGCCTTTGTAACGCCGGATGTCCTATTTGAGTTCAAAGTCATGCCATTTGGGCTCTGCAATGCACCTGTGACATTTGAGCGCATGATCGATACCATCTTGCGTGCCCACAAGTGGAAAACTTGCTTGTGTTACCTGGATGACATCGTAGTCGTTTCAGTTATTTCCCAACACATCTTGGTCGTCTCTACGAGATTCTGACGTGTCTAAATTCTGCAGGCCTACAGCTTAACACCAAGAAGTGCTACTTCGCAGCACAAAAATTAACTATCTTGGGGCATGTCATCACAAGAGACGGTGTTCTTCCAGATCCAGATAAGCTTCGAGCTGTCGCTGACTTCAGAAAGCCCACATAACTGAAAGCCCTAGAAGTTTCGTCGGCCTCTGCTCCTACTTTCGTCACTTCGTGCGCAACTTCGCGTCCATCATCGCACCTCTGACGAGTCTGCTTTCCAACAGCAAAGGTATATCTGCATGGTCACCTGCATGTGACGACGTATTTCGCCAACTGCACCGCCTGCTAACCTCACCACCTACTGTTCGCCACTACGACCCCATGGCTGCCACATATATTCACACCGATGCAAGTGGCGTCGCTCTTGGTGCAGTTTTGGCACAACGGAAAGGCACCCAAACTGAATACGTAGTCGCTTATGCAAGTCGCGCTCTCAAGAAGGCTGAATCAAATTACTCCGTGACAGAAAATCAGTGTTTGGCCATAATCTGGGCGCTGACGAAGTTTCGCCCGTACCTTTACGGCCGTTCTTTCTACGTGGTCATAGACCATCACGCTCTATGTTGACTGTCCACCTTGAAAGACCCGTCCGGATGCCTGGAGCGTTGGGCACTTCGATTGCAGGAAAACGACATCCGTGTCCTATATCGTTCCGGTCGCAAGCATGCGAACGCCGATGCACTTTCCAGATCGCCATTAACACCAGAAGTGGCTTCTCTGTCACCCCTTTTTACCGCCTTGTCACCACACAACACCACTGACATGCTTTCGGAGCAGCGTAAAGACCCATACCTTGCCTTGGTAATCGACTACCTTTCCGATCCGCGATCCGTCTGCTGTCCCTTCTACGAGAGCACTACGCCGGCAAGCAGCCCACTTTTCCTTACGAGAAAACATCCTGTACCACCGCAACTACATGCCTGGTGGTCGAAAGTGGCTGCTTGCCGTCCCAACTCATATTCGCTTGACATCTGCATGAATTTCCATGCAGATCCCCAAAGTGCTCATGCAGGTGTCCTGAAAACCTACGAAACGCTGTGCCAACAATACTGCTTGCGAGGAATGTATCGCTTTGTGCAGAAATACGTTCGGTCTTGCACCACTTGCCAACAAAACAAGACGCCTCCACGGCACCTTACTGGCATGTTCCAGCCGCTCCCCTGCCCAGCTCGCCCATTCGACCACGTCGGTATTGACCTCTACGGCCCCCTTCCATATAGTGGCTATGGAAACCGGTGGATTATTGTCGGCGTCGATCGTCTGACACGCTACGCTGAGACTGCAGCTCTACTGGCAGCGACCGCTCACGAAGTTGCACTCTTCATTCTCCACAGCTTCATTCTACGCCATGGTGCTCCGCGGCAATTACTCAGTGATAGGGGTCGAGTGTTCCTGTCGGAGGTCATCCAAGCTATCCTCGCTGAATGCAATATCATCCACCAGAAATCTACAGCATACCATCCACAGACAAATGGTCTCACTGAGCGCTTCAACCGCACACTTGGCGACATGCTGAGGATGTACACCTCCTCTGACCACACTAACTGGGACGCTGTTTTACCTTTTGTTACATTCGCTTATAACACCACGACGCAAGCGACTACCGGTTTTTCCCCGTTCATTCTGTTGTACAGCCGCGAACGCATCTGAGTGCTCCCCGTTTTCGGAAGTCGCCAGATACGCTGAAGACTGTCGTCTGTTGGCTCCGTCTCAGACAAGTGAGGCTCAAGGTATACAAAAGACTCGACATGAGGACGTTCACCACATAACTCCCACGCTTCGTGCTGGCTCCTTTGTGTGGCTTTGGTTGCCCTCGCACGTTCTAGGCCTGTCTTCTAAACTTCTGGCCCGGTACCATGGTTCATACCGTGTCAATGACGCGACCTCCCCGGTGAATTACATCATCGAGCCACTAACACAATCTCCAGATTTGCGCCGTCGAGGACGCGAGACCGTACACGTCGGCCGTCTCAAGCCCTACTACGACCCCCTCATTGTGCCTACTCCCTGAGTCACCAGGATGACTACTCTTTGCCCCGGGGGTATTGTAGTGGAGCATACGCACCAACGTGTATGCGCCTTCGGAAGATAATGAAAAGCCCCGTGCTCTGATTGCGCGAGAGCCTGTGCCGCCTTTGCCAGACTTGCCGTACGGCCATTTTTTTGTTGCAACCTCATTGCGACTTCTCTGCTCGAATAAACATCATCACACCGGGTTGTAAGAACACTGTACTATTTCTTCGTGCAAACTACAGTATAGTATGGCTAGCCTCCACAGCGTTGAACCTGATGTATGAAACAGAGTACAGGCAATTGATCTTTTGACGCTGCTTGCAGCGGTGTGGGCTTCTGTTTCGACGTATTCGTTAATATGCGCAAGTATTAGCTGTGTCTTCAGGCGTCATTGAAGTTTCTAAAATGCTCCAATTTGCGCCATTTCTCACTTGAAATCGACGTCGGCCTTCTTTAGCTGCTTTAGTAGTTTGGTTATCTGTGAAAAGTCCTTGACGAAGCATCTCTAATTGGTGCATAAGCCTAGAAATTCGTGCACGGCCTTTTTGTCGGTGAGTGGTGGGAAGGCGGTGATGGCAGCTGTTTCTGAGGGTCTGCGTACACACCCCTCTAGCTGATCACGTGACGCAAAAACAGGAGCTCCTTTTTCGCGAAGCGGCATTTCTCTGGCTTCACATGTGAGCCCAAAGCTCCTGATTGCTTGAAGTATGGGTTCAAGGCGCGGGAGGTGTTCATAGAAGCTCGACAAAAACACAAAGACGTCATACAAGTAAACGAGGCAAGTCTGCCACGTCAAGCCAGCCAGTACTGTATCGACGACTGTGAGACGCCGTTTGCCAGACGCGAGGCAGACGCGTTGGCGTTTGCTCCTGCTTTTTGAAATGTTATTGGTCAGAAGTTTGCCGGTCGACCTGGTTTTTCAACTCATCTAAACCAGGATCTCTTGGTAATTAAGTGGATACCCAATTTGTGCAGGTAGGCCACGTTTTCGCCCTTTTATTGGGGGGTTTTCGCCCCATGTCATGAGCTTGGCCACCCGAGTGAGACACTGCAAAGATGCCGCTCAAGGACATGACCTTTGGTGAAGACATATCCCGGTAGAAGGTTGAACCCTCTGGATGGATTGTTGCCCACTCACGGAAGAAGCGGCGTCAGGATTTACGCCCGGTAACAGCCTTGTCCCCAATTTGGTAATAGTGCCACCCGCCCAGTCCACTCGAAGGGGTCGATAAGCAAGCTCATCGCCGCGTCGCGTCTGCCGTGAATGCCTAAAGATCCCTACCGGTTTGTCGTCCGCCCTAAGAGAGTGTGCAAGGTCAGTCAAGTGAAGGTTACCGAAGTTTTGGTGATGGCAGCTTGTCTCGGCCCGCTGCAGGCAGAGAAGGATATTGTTCGGGCTAACGAAGCGCAGAATGCCTTTGTGATTAGCCCGCCGCACGCTGGAAACGCGGAATCTTACGCTAAAGTAAAGCGAATCCGGGTGGAAGAAAAACTTCACGAAATGTCAACTTGCGTGACGCCACCCGGGGATACGTGCAGAGGGGTTATTCGGGGTATTGACCTTGACCTCTCTGACGACCGGCTTGGAGAACTCTTTGTGCACGCAAGAAGCCCGAAGGTTCTTGGAGTACGGCGCATCAAGCAAACGCCGACGGTAATCACCCTTTTTGACAAAATGAAAGTTCAAAACTACATTATGCGTGGGACGACCTTGATTTGTTGCACCCTCTACCGACGACAGATCGACGCTTGTGGAACGTGCGGTAAGCTTGAGCGTCGCTCGGCACGTTTGTTCCGCTCCTATCATCATAACCTGCCGGCACTGTGGGGTCATATCACCTCCTAAAAATCACACCTGCCAGTCAACGTGCTCCATCTGTGGAGGAGCGCATCCGAGGGTGGATTGGGCCTGTGAAAGCAGGTACCAGGTCGCTTACATAATTCGGCGTAGAAGGTGACAACGCCGAAGAGCAAAGAAGCAGCGTGAAGCGTTCGCGCCCCAGCAACAAGCTGGGTCTCGGTTCAACCATAGGGGATGAACCTGGTACCCCTGGACGGGGTGCGGATCACCGCTCTCGCTCGAGGAATTGGTCGGCCTCCTGTGTCCGGATTCAGCAAGGACTTATCTGGGCTGATCGAGTGGGTTAACAACGTGAGTCTCGCACTATTGTTCAGCGCCAGCTGCCAGAGCACGATACTGCTAGGATTAAGCAGCAAGAGCGTGAGAATGCAACTTCGATGAGTGAGTTTCAGATTAAAGCTCTACTTGAGGAGCTTAGACAGTGTGAACGCATGGCGGACGCGGCAGTGAACGCTCAGCAGACAGACACGCAACCTAGAGGCGGTCAGCGAAAAGCCGCTGACCCTCCAATAGATTTCGAGAAGGAGTTCAGCTATTTTAAACAAAAATTACACGAGTGGTCCGTAAAGTTAAGGACGCCATTGCTGGTGTGAGCTCCATCATCTAGACCCTTTCTGCAAGGGTGGCGTTGGTGGAACAAAACTTAAGTAGCAATCATGGCACAGGAAAATAAAAAAAATAATGATTAGGCAAAAGGAATCGCGCGAGCTACCTCAGAAAAAGGCAGTCTTGCAGTAGTTCATTAGCTCGCAGGTGAATAAGTAAGCCATAATACACCTCCACGAAACCCTTAAAGCAGAAGTGACCCTCCGGCGCTGTCGCTCTGTGGCCTGCTGAGGGGAAGAAAAACGAGGGGTCGCCACTCTTGTTTCCAAAAAGTTCTCTTTTGAGGTTCACGAGGGACGTCACGATTTAAAGTTAGAACATATATTTATTGAGTTCATTCCAAACTCTTGGCTTATAGAGGATCTCTTCATACTGAACGTTTATAGCTCACTATCAGACACTCGTGAAACTTTCAATGCGCTACTGTGCAAAGCCTCGAAATCACTGGGTCGGCTACGCTTATAGTAGCTAGCGAATTCAATGTGCACCATCATACATGGGGCTATATCCGTAACACGGCTAAGAGGAGGGCGCGTCTGCCACATACTAATAGTCTTAGCCTGTTACTGATTATTGATCACAACTTTCCTGCTCGTCTGGGCAATTCTGTAGGGAGAGACCCCAAGCAGGACCTGGCTTTTGTCAGGAACGTCGAGCGCCCCCTCGTCCAGCGCTCTCTACGCAGGATGTTATGAAAATGAATAAACATCAAATCCTGAATATAGACACCGTAGAGGTTCGTGGTATTCTGGCACTCGATCTCGAGAAAGGCTTTGATAATATTTCACGTGCTCATATACTTTATTCTATCTCAGAATTGAGGTTGGGGTCTGGCTTTTATGGGCTCGTCCACTCTTTTCTCAGGGATCGCGTTGCCACCATTCAGCTCGGTGGCCTCTGTTTCAAGGAATCTCACTTTGTAGATCTGGGAACCCCTCAGGTATCGGTAATTTCACTACTAATTTTTAACATCGCGATGAGGAAACTTTCGCTAGAGCTAATTCGTATCGACCGCATCGCGCATGCGCTCTATACAGATAATATTACTATATGGTGCATGGAGGGTAGAGATGGATACGTTGAGGGCTCCCTCCAGCAGGCCCTAAGGTGCACGGAAGAGTTTCTGGATAGCACAGGGCTGCACTTGTCCACTGCCAAATCAGAGCTTCTTTTCTACGCACAGCCAGAGAACCGCAAATTTACTCCCATCTCAGTTCTACCGGAAAAGATAAGGATTGAAATTCAGACAAGCAAGGGCAGGCGAACCCCCGAGTCGACAAAATTCGAATATTAGGCATGTTCCTGGAAGAGCATGGCAGTAACTCTCATACTTTGTCCCGTATTACGGCGAAGGCGGACAGCATAGTTTAACTTATACTGTCGGATTTAACAGGAATAGAGGGCTTTATGAGGTCAACCTTGTGAAGCTTTTTCATGCCTTTATCATGAGTAACATATTTTACATTGCCGCAGCGCACAGATGGGAAAGCAAAGAGCAAAGTAAATTGAATGCGATTATCAGAAAATGCGTTAAGAATGTCTTAGACCTTACAAACTACACTAATGAGGAAAAGCTCAAGGCCCTTGGTATGTATAATACATTTAACAAGATTGCAGAAGCGCAACAAACAGCTCAGGCTGCAAGACTGTCCTCTTTTAAGCTGGCAGGCGCATCCTGGGGTCCCTAGGCAGCGAGGCCAATTTGGTCGCAAACAAGAAAGATACAACTCCCTGCTAAATTGAGGGAGCAAATTACGGCATCCCGAATTCAAAGAAACATTCACCCAATCTAGGCCGCCGGGTTGCTAGGGCTCGGTCGCTCCTCAGTTCCGCTGCTACTATTCCTGAACTTGTGGCATTCGTTGACGCAGCATAGTCTCCTAGGACAGCCAATTTTGTGGTTGTGGTCACTGACCTTGATGGTAACCTCCTCACGGCAGCATCCCTTCGAGATACTATGCCGCCAGGGCTGAGCAGGATGGTATAGCACTGGCCGTGGCTATTCCCATGGGCACGCGCATTTTCACTGACTCTCGGCTGCTGTACGAGCATTCATGACGGGGCAAGTTTGTGAGCAGGCGGCCCATATTCTTACCAAAATTCCAAATAGCACTGCAATCAGTTGTCACATCACCTGGTTTCCTGCACATGTGGGCAGAGATATCCACCCTGTTATCCCTAACGCAAATGAGTCCGCCCATGCCCAGGCACGCGCATTGTCACACATGACGGGCATTCGGCCACTAATTTGGGAAAAGGCCTCCAGCAGCTTGATGCCCTCCTTACCTTCAACGAAAGATGCGAGCACTATCAATTATCCAGGCGTAGGTTCCCGATCCCACAACCGCAACTCTCAAGAGACCAGTCAATCACTTTTCGAATGCTGCCACCCGAGCTGAAACCAAAGAGCACGACCTTGAACCAGAAGAGACCTCAAGCAAAGAAAAGACCTCACATTGGGAAGTCAATATGGGGCGTGGGAGCGTGTACACGTCCTTCCTCGTGATTTTGTTCATGTCCCCATAGTCGACACATAAGTGTAGAGTTTCGTCGTTTTTTCAATACCACCACGGTTTACGTACATGAACTTTTCGAAGGCTGGGTGATGTAGTCGCATAGCATTTCGTCAACTTGTTTCTTTATATATCTTCGTGATTTCGCAACAAAACTGGCCTGGCGATTTCTTCGGTTATGATTCGATGTTTTACATCGAATCATAACCGAAAAAATACAACGGGGTTCTGTCCTGTTATTGACAATAACAAAAAGCAGTCCTTGTATTTCAGGAGCAGGTTTCTGAGCTGTTTTTGCTCATGTTCATAAGGCTCGGATTAATGTTGAAAGCTGGTTGAGGGGCTTGAGTCGTCGTAGTGCATTCGGCAAAATCGATGATGGCGAAACGATGCTGGTTTTCAGTATTTCTTTGATGTAAGCAACTATCGTACCCTTGATCACGAGCTTGCACTCGTTCCTCAAGTTTGTTACTATCCTAAACGACAATCATAAGAATACAGTAGTTGTGGGCGATATGAACATCAATATCTTAGGTGACAACTGTGATGACTATCAAAACTTGCTAAATTCTTATGGCTTCAAAAATCTCATTTCATATCCCACTCGCATCACTTCAGACACCTGTGCATGCTTGGATCATGTCCTATGCAACTTCAAACCTGTCAGTTCCCTTTCAGGAACATACGACATTCCGATAGCTGACCACTTGCCAATAGCATTCCTATATCGCCTCGGCAAGAACCACATAACCAGCAATAATTTTCATTGCTATACTACACGGCTTGATTACGACAGGGTTTCGCAGCTGCTCTCTGCAGCCAATTTTGAGGACCTTAACGGTATGGATGTTAGCGAACATTGTCGGACCCTAGTCGAACGGATAAAGTCGATTATCAAGGACAGCAGTAAAAAAATGAAGAAAACGTACCATACGCATCCAATATGTCCATGGATGACAGCTAACGTACTAAATGCTATAAAAACGCGAGATTTCTGGTACACCAAACTGAAACAAAACAGAGGGAACTCTTATTACAATAACCAGTTTAGAATATATAGAAGCAAAGCAGTTGCAGCTATGCGTAAACAGAAGCGACTCTACTACAAGAAACAAGTAACTTCAACTTCCAATGACTGTGGCAAACTTTGGAAAGTTATTAACTCTATTATAAAGCCAACGCCCTCAAAAAGAGTCCTCCCTGAAATGCCGCAAATGCAGAATCTTGCAAATCAGTTCAACGAGCACTTCTGTTCTGTCGGTTCAAACCTGCATAGTGGCCTAAGTTCACCAAAAGAACCTTCTTTACCTCCTTGGCATGGTCCATCATTTGGTTACATCGACATAACTGAAACAGAGGTTATAGCAACTGCTAAAAATTTGAATTCAGGGAAGGCTAAACGCATTGATGGCATATCTATTTCGGTCCTTACAAAAAATATAGAAATCCTAGCTCCAACCTTAGTATTACTTTTTAATAAAGCGTTCAATACGGGTATATATCCTGAAATTCTAAAAATAGCTAAAGTAACCCCAATTTACAAAACTGGAAACCAAAATGAACTCAACAATTACAGACCTATATCCGTCTTAAGCTGCATTAATACGTTGATCGAGAAGTTATTAGCGATGCGAGTAAAAAATGTCCTGCATAAAAACGGTATTCTATCGCCGGACCAACATGGCTTTCAGAAAAACAAATCAACTCTATCTGCAGTACTTTCCGTGACAGATGTAATTAATGAGGCCCTCAACAACAACCAATTTGCTATAGGTGTGTTTCAAGACATTAGGAAAGCCTTTGATACAGTTCATCTTGAAATACTAAGCCAAAAGCTTGAGCGATACGGATTCAGAGGCCAGTCCCTCCAGTTTTTTAAAAGTTACCTAAATGGGCGATACCAAAGGGTAGTTATTGACGAGCCTGTTTCCAGTTTAAGACCAGTAGATGCGGGAGTACCACAGGGCCTCCGTTCTCGGACCCATTCCTTTTACGTTATATATTAACGATTTAACCAATTGTCTTTCTAGGGTAAGTGCTGCAATGTACGCGGATGACACAGCGCTAGTTTTCACCACCCCGTCACTTCATACTGTGGCACATATTTTAAACGACGAACTTTTAAAAATCAGCGAGTGGTTCACAACAAATAGGCTTACTTTAAACACCAATAAAACCAAATATATAGTTTTTAAATCCCCTTACAAGCCTGTAGACTTCACTATGGTCAAGCTGAAGGTCAATGATGAAGAAATAGAAAAAGTCGGTTGGATCTCATATTTAGGCGTAACGCTGGACGATGCGTTAAACTGGAAGCCCCATTTAGACACACTGGGGAATAAACTTTCTTCTGTCTGTTTTACCCTGACCAAAGCTCGGCAGCATTTTGAAACTGATATCTTGCGCACCATCTACTTCTCTCTGTTCCAATCTCAGATAACATATTGCATCGAGTGTTGGGGATTCACCTATCACACATACATCAAGCACATAATATGCCTACAAAAGAAGAGCCTTGAGAATAATAAACCATGTTCCCCCTCGTACACCCTCTCAGCCTCTATTTTCCAAAACCGCAATAATGCCCGTGCTTACGCTACGAGATTATCGTATAACTCTCTTGGTATATAAAATAATTCGTAACAACTTCCCCTTTCCTAGAACTATTTTCCAAACACCAGGTAAAAGTAGTCGCTCTGCCTCCGAAGGCAAATTTTTAATCCCTCTTTCTCCTAACACATATGGACAACGCCGTCTCAAGTACGCCGGGGTTGAAGTTTAGAATGATCTCCCGTCATCCGTTTTACAATCAACCAGGGTAGATCAGGCTTCAAAAGACTTTTTCTTGCATCACACAACATCCAGCTTATCGAAGAACAAAAAGTAGGGGAAAAAAATTGAAAATAACATCAACTTATAATACCTTGTACATGTTTTTCCTACTGCTGCTGTTTTGGGGACGACGATAAAATTTGCAGCCTCTACAACTGACGATGTACTGCAGTCCTGACGTGTGGTCTTCTGTATGTGTGTTATTGCAATGAGAACTATACACAGCAGTCTTATTCATAGTTTTTGTATAAACCGAGCGTTTGTTTTTAGCACTGTAATTTATCTTGAATGTGTCTTTCTTATTCATACACATGCTTTTTATGGACAATTTTTTGAACACCTGTATATACTACATTTCCCCCCAAACTTGTGGTTGTACATACAGAGCCCCTGATTCATTTGTATTATGTTTTTAATGGATTCATTACTAGCCAATATCTAAGGATCCAGACATTCATGCATGTATTTGGTGAAAATGAAAAATAGACAATAAACAATCTTGAATCACTCTTGCGTTACCTCCCTTCAGCTCGGCTATTACTCTGGCGACGTGAATTTTGTGGTTGCTCATTAGGTGCTGGTCCCCTTCGACGATGCCTTTCATGTCTGTCGATGCTTGAGTGCCGACGAAAATGCTGACGTGGGAGCGAGGAGAAACGGTGACTTGGTCGTCCAGCACATTCAAGGTCTCCTTTATGAACGCGCGTGTGGTGGAAGTGCTTTATGTGTGGATGGCGTTATTGTCTCAAACCTTAGATCAATGATGGTGTCGTGTTCACTAAGAAGTTCATTCAAGAAATCGCATTTTTTAGAGTACTGCTGTACAATTCAAAAGTTGTTCGGCTAAATTCAATTATATGGTGACTTTTGCTGCTAAAATACCAGCTGGCGGTAATAAATGACCGTCTGTAGTCTGTATTTTTTGGGCCTTGCCAAGCACTCTTCACTTCAATTCGTCATGAAAGTCCTGCCTAACGACGGTGTAATCAACCCCAGCATCGACCAAGGTCATCACGTTGTGGCCGTCAATTATTGCGTGAGGTCACTAGTTTGTGCCCTGCGTTGTAGTTCGGTCGTGGCGCTGGGTCACGGCTACGTCAGTTTGCTCCACTGCTTCCACACGGCGTCATCAGGCCTTCTCTGGCCGGAGTGTTTCTACTTGAGGGTTCTGTCCGGCATGCTATGTTGCTGACGTTTTGTCGCGTTGTCGTCGGTGGCGAAGGGTCTTCAGCAGTTCTTCGTACAGCAACCACACCTGCATAGGTTGCTGATGCCCTTAGTTTTTCGAATACGGACTCACTGAACAGTCCCTGTTGAGGTTGCTGTACTGTTGTCGTCAAAAAGCGCATCTGTAAGGTCCAGGTGATAGCAAACGCGAGGAACATCGAGGTGCCCATACTGCGATCATGAGGTACTCAGCGATGTCGAGTGGTCGCTCACCGTGCTGCGGGGGCGGCGCGTTGACGGCGAAGTCGCGTAGGCCCGTTTGGCGGCATTGGCAATGGCGGTATGTGTGGCCAGCTTCGCCGCAGTGGTAGCAGAGTGGGCGGTTTGTAAGGGGTGCACCAAACGTCGGTCTTTCGCGGTACGTAGCGCTGGGACACGGGTAGGTGATATGTCGTCCGTGGTGGTGTCGGCGGTGTCTGGCGACGAAAACTCGACGGCGCGATTCTTGACGCGGAAGGGGGGTGAAGTGTAGCGTCGGGCAACTGCATCGTAGCTCAAGGCTTGAAGTGGCGGCTGTGCTGACTCAGAGACGCCCAGTAACTTCTAAATTCTTCTCTGACGATTGTCTGCGGTTGACTAAAACTTCAGGCTGGCACGACGGGAACATCGGTGAAGTTCCTATGGTTCCACGCAGATCGTCGGAGCAGAGTGGCTGGATCTGTGCCGAGCCTGGCGTCGAGCGGTGGTTTAATGGTCGGGTTGCGCATGGCCAGCGTCTTTTCAATCGTCGTCACCTCGGAAATGATTGCCGCAACAGTACACGGCGGGTATCGCATCAGGACCCGCGGACATCTCCTGCTCTACTCCTCGTATAAGGAAGCGAACTTTTTGTCTTCAGGTGTCTCGTGGTCGGCGTGGCGGAAATGTTTTGTCATTCTCTTTGGTGAAGAGCGCCGCGTTCTCGTTTGGAAGCTGCGAACGTGTTTTGAGCAGCGCTTCAGCTCGCTCCTTGTGAATGACGCTGTTGGAATATGGCGAGGGCCCCTGGTGCGAAATATGTCCCATGCTTGTCAGGGGCCGCTCTTCCTTCTCGAACCATGTACGAGTGGCATCTTGTAAGACTAAGTACACATGACGAAGCTTATCTTCGCTGTTTCAAGTGTTGAAGCAGCGGACTCAATCGAATGCTTCGAGCTAGCTTTCCAGGTCCTCTATTGGCGGTCCGCGAAATGTTGGAGGCTTCTTGGGCTGCCGGAAACACTATTAGGGCAGGCTGCACGGGGGTGGCCATCGTGGCTGCTGTCAATGTCGTGATCCGGAACTGCCCTGGTCTTTCGAGGAAAGAGCCCGTACACTGGCTTAAGTCCCCTCTGCCTGCGGCTTCTTCGCTCTACAGCGTTGACGCCAGTGTTTTTTTTTTTTTGCCGCTTGGGCTGAGGTTACCGACTTTACGGAGGTGCACAGAACATCACAGAAGCAGCCACCTCCACCAGACATCACGGGGTCGTGACGTGGAGCGAGGCAGCAGACTTGATGTTTAGATGAAACTGTTTATTTTGCCCGTAATTGTGACAGACACCTGAAGGTCCGATTACAGTAACTTATCGGGAACTCGTAGCGCCGAACAGAGCGCAGGCCAGCGATCAATGACAAGTGGCGAAGCACGTCGGCATTTATACACGTGCCGTAGCATACTCTAGCGTTATGCTAGAGGCAACATAGGTTCCAGAATAATCCGCAATGTTCGAGAAGTGGGCGTATTCCTAATGAAATGATCTGCAACAGTCCCGAGGCTTCTCGGACATTGCTGGCGCAGTTTGCGTTGAGAACTACAACAGTGTTATGGGGCGCTGAAAAAACTTGGAGAAGGAACAGTGGCAGTATGGTAAAGCGGACATTACACCCTTGTCGACACAGCATTGGTCGACGTTAGCCTTTCTGCTGTGGTGTCTCCTCAGAACGTTTAGCGTTTTTCTGTTTATTTTTCCTATGCTCAACTACTATTGCCAGGCAAACTGCTCCAGGCTGCAATGAGTCAAGATTCTCCAGATTTCTGCACCAATGGGCCGCAATTTCGCTTTCCTCTTTTCTATGACTGCATAGAAATAGAAAACCGAGTGCTTGTACTGCCCAAGCACTCGGTACAAGTGATTAACCAGTCAAAGCTGAAACGTGCAGCCACAGTCTTTAGCAGGTGTTTCAACAAAATGTTTCGCTGAAGCTTACTCAAGTACTCGTTACATGTTCGCACTTCTTGATAAGGCTAGACAAACGTAACACTTGTGTTTATCAGTGTTTATTTTTTCTCATTCTGCTCATCGCGCCTCATGATTATGAACATGGAGTAGTGTAATGAGCTGTTAAATACGTTTACAATGCGTATTTCTCTAGCCATTTAGTATACAGCTTTTGCTGGACCCCACCATGGTGGTCTAGTGGCTAAGGTACCCGGCCTGCTCACCCGCATGATCATGGGATCAACTTCGAACTGTGGCGGCTGCATTTTCGATGGAGGTGAAGATACCTCTTGGCCCTTGTGGTCAAACTTGGTGCACGTTTAAAGAACACCAGAAGGTCACAATTCGCGGAGTCCTCCACTATGGCGTCTCTCATTCCCATATGGTGGTTTTTGGATGATACACCCCACATATCATCAATCAATCAAGTTTTCGCTGTAAATCCCCTCTACATGTACACCCCCAATGATGTCTATGTACATGCACGCGAAATGAGAAGTGCTATGAAGCGGCTCCAGTGCAGAGGCCCAGTGCGGAAAGCAGGCGCGCAGTAGGACGCGCGGGCACAAGTATGTCTTCAGCAGCAATGACGACACTCCTGTGGCATAAGAAGATTTGCGAGGAGTGTGGGTGCGGCTACGGCGCCCCTACTGTGCGCGTGTGTCATCACTGCTCCTCAAATATGCGCAACACCACCATCGATAAGGCACGCAAAAATGCTCGATCGCACATCAGTGGAGCTCACGCTTTAAATTCAACCTATATATAAACATACAAATATAGATGATGTATCACACAGGTCACAAAACTGTGGCCACCCGTAAGGTACGGTCAGCCACGAACGTCTGCGGCTTCTGCCGCGCATATATAGTATATGCATATAGTATATGCGCGCATGTCCCTGGCCATGCACTTCAAGCATTTGTGTTTGCGTTTTCGATGGAAGCATCTCCATTTGCGGGTCGATACTTCTGTAGGATGGGTCTTGCATTTTTTTCGCAATGTTTTTCTGTTATATTTCTTACAACTATTCACACAATGAGAAGGGCTAACACGTACTGACGGTGGCCGTAACTTCGTGCCTGTTTCCGAATCGTGTAAATGAAACGTGAAAAGCTGTACCTAACGTCATGGTACGCAGTATAGATATTGCGTAATAATATGTGCTTTTGAATCATGCGAGTTGTCACGAGACGTTACAAGATCTAGTCACGGTGACTTGTTACGTCGTTTAGTCACGCGACTTGTTGCCACGTGATAGTGATTTTGCCCAATGGTCGGTTACGTAATGTTACGGGATATCGGTGATGTGACTGCTTATTATACAATATATTACGTGTTTTCAGTCGTTTCACTTGTGATTGCCGAATGAATCATTCTCTTTCTGACCTTTTATGCGAATCAGTGCAAGTTGATTCCCGTTACAAATTCTACGTGATAATACCATAATTGAGTCATTAAGCTCAAAACTTATGCAGCGTTTTTGCCAGTTTTTTTTTCTGGCGCCGCTTGCTGGGCGTCATCGCGTCAACGCCGCCAGAGAGGGTGCAAACCATATGAGGAGCGCTAAGGCAAGCGTCAGCTCAGCGTCGGAAATTGTGTCGAAGAGAATGAACCCGAGAACTCGCAAAGCAGTGTGCAGTGTCCGTCAATGCAGCAACAAGAAATATTCCTGAAAACTGGTGTCATGTGTTATTTGCAGTTCTGAGATGAGAAAAAAAACATGCTACATCCCATGGCACGTGCCTGGGAATCGACGCTATGCGAAGCATCCGTAGGGAAGGTGACTGTGTTGCCATTTTTTTTATTGAGCAATGCGTCATAAAATGACGCTTAGTATGTGCACAAATGTTACACCTACAGACACAAGTTGAAGAATCGCAAATGTTTACCTAACCAGTTCTTTGTACTTGCGCAACGATGCAAACTGGAACATGCGTATTAGCAACACCTGAAGCTGATATGAAGCGCTGATGTTCGCGAGGATGCTAGCCCTGGACATGCTACATAAATAAACTTCAGCGCAGTGCTACTAATCACAATTGACGTTAAACCGACGTGACTTCTGTATCAAAGGAGTACATATGCAATGTTTATAAATTGGGAAAAAGCACTGCAACCAATATTGACGCCTCACAAAGATTAGCTGATGATTGATTGATTTGTAGGCTTGAACGTCCCAAAACCACGATATGATTATGAGAGACGCCGTAGTGGAGGGCTCCGAAAATTTTGACCACCTGGGGTTCTTTAACGTGCACCTAAATCTGAGCACACGGGCCTACAACATTTCCGCCTCCATCGGAAATGCAGCCGCCGCAGCCGGGATTCGAACCGGCGCCCTCCGGGTCAGCAGCCGAGTACCTTAGCCACTAGACCACCGCAGTGGGG